>JADWQK010000989.1:0-126561 GCA_017933935.1 Sesamia nonagrioides | reverse complement strand
GAGAGGCTTCGACTGCGCGGCGGTGCTCAGCGACTCCCGGTCATCGCTCGACTTGATCCGAAACCCGGAAACGCACCATCCCCTTGCTACCCATATTCGTGAGAATATCAGGGAGCAAGAGGGGAGAGGTAAAATCCTCCGGTTCTTTTGGGTGAAAGCTCATGTCGGAATCCCCGGCAATGAGCGAGCCGACGAGTTGGCAAGGCAGGCGGCGGCTCAGTCCAGGGTCGCCCCAGCGTATGACAGGTGTCCAGTCTCATACGTCAAGCGACGTTTGAGGGAGGGCACAGTAGCTGTCTGGAATGGGAGGTACACCGGCGGGGCCACGGCTGGGGTCACGCGGATGTTCTTCCCCGATGTGGTGCGCGCGCGCAAGGTCCTGAAGAGCCTCGACAGGACGTCTATTTGGGCGCAAATTTTGACGGGTCACGGCGGCTTCGCCGCGTACCTACATAGATTTAAGTTGAAGGACAGCCCGGCCTGTGTGTGTGACACACCGGCGACTGAGACAGTCCAGCACCTTTTGTTTGAGTGTCCGAGGCACAACCGCGACAGATACGACCTGGAAGTAAGTACCGGAAGAACCTTGACTGAAACAACTATAGCCGACCTTATGGCGGACAAACACTCCAGGCCGTATCTGGAGCGGTTCTGCCTCAAAGTTGCTAAACAAGCCATAGAAAGAAACAGTACAAGGGCGGCACAACCAAGCGCAGTGCCGTCGGCAAGAGTTTCTTAAGTAAGGCAAATTGTATATAGATATAAGATAGATTAAGTAATAAGAATAAGCCTAGAATAAGACATTATGTAAATGACAAAAGATAAAAAGAAAATGACAAGAAAAATAAAAAAGACGTGGGAAAAGAAAGACCCAAAAAATGACAAGGCAATAGCCGCAAAAAAGTTAGCGGTAAAATAAAAGAAAAGGAAAAAAGATAAGGCAAAAAAGAATTCTTGCCACGCAAGAAGCGTAAGACGGCACCAATTTAAAAAAAAACCTAACCTAACCTAAATCTAACCTAACCTAACTCTAACCTATAACTCAATCTAACTTAACCATCACCCAGGCCGTGTCTGGAGCGGTTCTGCCTCAAAGTTGCTAAAGAATGTATTGAAAGGAACAGGACAAGGGTGGCACAGCCAAGCGCAGTGCCGTCGGCAAGAGTTTCTTAAGTAAGGCAAATTGTATATAGATATAAGATAGATTAAGTAATTAGAATAAGCCTAGAATAAGACATTATGTAAATGACAAAAGATGAAAAGAAAATGACAAGAAAAATAAAAAAGACGTGGGAAAAGAAAGACCCAAAAAATGACAAGGCAATAGCCGCAAAAGAAGGGTAAAGAAAAGGAAAAGATAAGGCAAAAAGAATTTCGCTACGCAAGAAGGAAGACGGCACAATTTAAAAAAAAAAAACCAACCTAACCCAACCTAACCCAACCAACCTAACCCAACCTAACCCAACTCAACCCAACTAATCCAACCCAACCCAACCAAACCCAACCTAAATCCCAACCTAACCTTAACCTAACCTAACCTAACCCACCTAACTAACCTAACTCAACTTAACCTAACTTAACCTAACCTAACCTAACCTAACCTAACCTAACCTAACCTAACCTAACTAACCTAACCTAACTCCAACTCAACTTAACCTAACCTAACTCTAACCTAATTTTTAACCTAACCTAACCTAACCTAACCTAACCTAACCTTAACCTAACCTAACCTAACCTAACCCAACCTAACTCCTAACCTAACCCTTAACCTAACCTAACCTAACTTAACCCAACCTAACCTAACCTAACCTAACCTAACCTAACCTAACCTAACCTAACCTAACCTAACCTAACCTAACCTAACCTAACCTAACCTAACCTAACCTAACCTAACCTAACCTAACCTAACCTAACCTAACCTAACCTAACCTAACCCAGCAAGTTGACCTTCAACAAGCATATTTCATATGCTTGTTGTAAGGCAACAAACCTGTACAGGAAGCTGTCGGCGATGGCTCGGGTGGATTGGGGCTTGTGTCCAGAGATCATCAGGACAATATACACCGCGGTGGTAGAACCCACAATCCTGTACGGCGCGAGCTCCTGGGCGAAGGCCGCCGAGAAGATCTCTGTGCAAAGAACCTTTGCTACCGTCCAGAGGGGCTTTGCACAGAAGATCGCCAAGTCACATCGTACGGTCTCGCTCAATGCAGCGCTCACGCTGTCGGGTCGCCTCCCGCTCGATCTCCGAGTGTTGGAGGTTGCCCGGCTGTATGAGTGCAAACGGGGACGTCCGATAGATGAGCTGGAATCCCGCGAACTGGAGGAGCGTAGGGTCTTTACGGAGGCCCCTCACCCCGCCAGTGAGCCAGATGTTGATTATGAGTGTCTGGTGGATATGTCCCCCGAAGCTGTGGCCCAGCTACAGCTCCCCGCTCATCTGATTTACACAGACGGCAGTAAATCGGATGAGGGGGTCGGGGCGGCATATTCATACTGGCGGGATGGGTCCGAGATTCGGACCAAGCGAATGAGGTTGGAGTCGATGTGCACCGTCTTTCAGGCGGAGCTGCTCGCGATAGCCAGGGCTACGGACCTGGTTGTTGCGAGAGGCCTCGACTGCGCGGCGGTGCTCAGCGACTCTCGGTCCTCGCTCGACTTGATCCGAAACCCGGAAACGCACCATCCCCTTGCTACCCGTATTCGTGAGAATATAAGGGAGCAAGAGGGGAGAGGTAAAATCCTCCGGTTCTTTTGGGTGAAAGCTCATGTCGGGATCCCCGGCAATGAGCGAGCCGACGAGTTGGCAAGGCAAGCGGCGGCTCAGTCCAGGGTCGCCCCGGCGTATGACAGGTGTCCAGTCTCTTACGTCAAGCGACGTTTGAGAGAGGGCACAGTAGCGCTCTGGAACGAGAGGTACACCGGCGGGGCCACGGCTGAGGTCACGCGAATGTTCCTCCCCGATGTGGTGCGCGCGCGCAAGGTCCTGAAGAGCCCCGACAGGACGTCGATTTGGGCGCAGATATTGACGGGTCACGGCGGCTTCGCCGCGTACCTTCACAGGTTCAAATTGAAGGACAGCCCGGCCTGTGTGTGTGACACGCAGGCAACTGAGACCATCCAGCACCTCCTATTTGAGTGTCCGAGGCATAACCGCGACAGATACGACCTGGAGATAAGTACTGGAAGAAACTTGACGGAAAGATCTATTGCCGACCTCATGGCGGACAAAAACTCCAGGCCGTGTCTGGAGCGGTTCTGCCTCAAAGTCGCAAAACAAGCCATTGAGAGGAATAGGACAAGGGCGGCACAGCCAAGCGCCGTGCCGTCGGCAAGAATAGCCTAAGTATGGAAGATAACGTATAGAAGTAGGAAAGATTGTATATAGAATAAGACTAGTATAAGACATGCTATGTAATAATAGAAAAAGAAAAGATGACAAAATAAAAATAAAATTATGACGTGGGAAAAGAAAGACCCATACAAAAAAGACAAGGCAATAGCCGCAAAAAAGTTAGCGGTAATATAAAAGAAAGGAAAAATAAGGCAAAAAAGAATTCTTGCCATGCAAGAAGCGTAAGACGGCACCAATAAAAAAAAAAAAAAAAAAAAACCTAACCTAACCTAACCTAACCTAACCTAACCTAACCTAACCTAACCTAACCTAACCTAACCTAACCTAACCTAACCTAACCTAACCTAACCTAACCTAACCTAACCTAACCTAACCTAACCTAACCTAACCTAACCTAACCTAACCTAACCTAACCTAACCTAACCTAAAGCATGCCAATTGATGACTGCAAAGTTCTGATCAGAGCAGGTAAAAGACCAGCTGGAACACATGAACGCACATTTAATCCTCCAACAATAGATGAAGTGGCAATCCTGATTGTTGGTGAAAACTTTGAAACACATGATATTGTACTTACACGACGCAATACTGGGCAACTACAAAGAAATATCAAACACATTGTTCATAATATGACGCATTACAATACCCGCTGATGTTTTGGCAAGGAGACGACGGTATAATGGACGGAATAATGGTAAGATCAATATTGTTGTTTTCACTTGATATACATTTTATTATGTTTGCTTTTAGTACCCAAATAAGTTGTAGTTTCTAATTTAGTAGAGAGTAGCTGTAAGAGTCGTTAACCTATTAGGGGTTCTAAAATACAATTTTTACTGCTTTATTTCAGGTGAGGAAACTACCAAAAAGGTTAGTTCGATGAAGTCAGAAGTTCGATGAAGAAGATCAATTGTACGTGGCATGCTCACGTGTCAGCAAACCATCCGCTTTATTTGTTCTTGCACCTGCCCAAAAAACAAACCACAAGGTGCTTGAATGAAAATCCCATTATTGAATTAATCCGAGTGTATCCCAATCTACACAACATGGTTATCAATATTTTTTTTCTGACATGAGTTTGAAGTACTTTCTGTATGTTTTCATCATCATTCATCACAATAAAATACTTTTATATTTCTATCTATATTAATATTCAAATCAAATCAAATCATTTATTTCAAATAAACCAGTTACAGGCACTTTTGAATTGTCAGAAGGTCGGTCAGTCAATAAGATGAAGCTAGTCGCCCATTCCAAAGAGTAGGTACCTATGGAGAAGAACGGGCAAGAAACTCCATGGACACTCTTTTAAATTTTTAAGCTATTGTTACAAATATTTGATTACATCATTCATGTTGAAATCAACCGCGTGAGAACGATGCAGAAATATATTGTACGCTGAGAGCGTCCATTATGGAAAACATACAAAAATCAATTCAGAAATTAAAATACGCCGTGGCAGCTAAGAGATGACCAGTCCCCTCCGACGGCGTCCGTTCACGAACATGACGTATGGATCAGCATCATTCAGCTCAACCATATCGAAGGGAACCCAATGACCCAAAACACACGCCACCATCAGCGAGACATTTGAGTGAGCATGACATACTCTCAACAGCCAGAGCACAATTAAGTCAATAAAAAAGACTAACCCAACAAATAAATGCCTTACAGCACATTCGTACATTGTGCTCACACGTTTGCCATGCAATTATACAATACTAAGAAATTGAATCTACACAATGCTAAGATAGTTTTGTCCAAGGTTTAGCAGCTCCAACAGTGTTCCCGAATCTGTGGAAAATTTAGCTCCTGTGCAGCTGTACAAGTGCCGAACACCTCTGTCAGCGATACAATTCCGTAACGTACAATATGCTTGGCTACATAGTGTGTAATACAGGCTTTGAATAAATAACATAAACAATTACATATTAAAACTACAAGAGGAAAAATCAAAGAACAATCATTGTATAGAAATCGGACGCAGCTCAAGCCCAAGCCTTTTTGTCCTCAATATAATCCTTCACACTATAAAATGCTTTCTGACACAACTTACGTTTAATGAAGGATTTGAATTTATTCAGGCTTAGATCTTGAACCACCTCTGGAAGTCCATTGTAAAAATGTATACATTGGCATCTGAAAGAGCCACCTATTTTCTTGAGCCTTGTTGTAGGTACAATAAATTTGTGCCTGTTCCTAGTATTTATATCATGGACATCACTGTATTTTTTAAACAATTTTATATTTTTATGAGCATACAAAAGATTTTAAAAGCAAACAAATATTGTTTGAATATCGGCGGCATTTCCCCACAACAGAATGCCGTACGACATTACGCTGTGGAAATAGCCAAAGTACACTAAACGGGCCGTCTCAACATCAGTCAAATTACGAATTGTTCTAACTGCGTATGCAGCAGAACTTAGTTTTTTTGACAATTTTTCTATATGTGAACCCCATTGAAGCTTAGCATCCAGAGTTATACCCAAGAACACTGTGCTGTCGTCAGATTTCAATTCTTCGCCCTTTATCAACACTTTAGTTTCCACCTGCCTCACGTGAGGTAGAATAAACTTAATGCATTTGGTTTTTTTCTCGTTTAAGAGTAAATTATTAACATTAAACCAATGGACTACTTTGGAGATCGCGCTATTTACATTATCAGTAACCTGTTGCTGACGTTTCAGTTTAAATAAAAGTGAAGTGTCATCTGCAAACAACACTATATCGTGGTTATCCTTTATTAGGTACGGCAGGTCATTGATGTAAATAAGAAACAAAAAAGGACCAAGAATTGACCCCTGTGGGACTCCCATTGTTACTAAAGATCCGGAAGATCTTTTTCCATTAACGTCAACGCTTTGAATCCTACCACCCAAGTAAGATGTAATAAGATCCAGTGCAGAGTTCCGGATCCCGTAGTGGCGGAGTTTCCTGATTAACGTATCGTGAAGAACGCAATCGAATGCCTTGGACAAATCACAAAAGATGCCCAAGGCATCGCATTTATCCTCCCATGCATTATACACACATCAAAAGTGTCTAGGGATCAACATATATTTTGGCAATAACTTTTCTCCTGATTGATATTAATTAAAATTTTCTTTAAGGATTCATCAAATAAAGTGTTTTCGTTTGTCACAGTAACGATAAACCAAGTCACCTTTGCATTAATAAAGAAATTTGCCATTTTCCTAATAAAGGGATATTTGACATTTGAACCACTAACACAAAAGTTCGAAAAAAAGACTGAAATAACAGTTTTCTCTAAAATTTTATTGGGTAACTTAAACAATTAATAATCCGTGTTTCTACCGCGAACACTAACAACACAAGAACATCGGTTTGGCATACTCAAAATGAGTTCATCCAAATCACGCTGTGGAATGGCCGCCCATGTTCGTTGCAACAACAAAAAAAGGTCTTCTTGCGACTGGATACCCTCCATATTCGGCAGAGCTCTTCTCTGTAGCATATCCCATGCATGCTCAATCGGGTTCAAGTCTGGCGACTGAGCAGGCCAGGGCAGGACATTGATGTTAGCTGCGGCGAGAGTCTGTCTTACAACTCTTGCGGTGTGCGGTCGTGCATTATCATGCATTAACTGAAATAAGGGACCGATTTGCACTTGTAGAGGAACGATGACGTCTGATACAATCGTTTCAGCATAAATTTGAGCGTTGAGGTTGCCTCTGATCCAAATCAACTCAGTTCTTCCGCCGATCCAAATACCCGCCCATACCATGATGGTTCCACCACTATAAGGATGGACTTCCTGGCAGGATTTTAATCGCTGTTGGCGTCCAGGGGTTCTCCAGTGTCGTATACGTCTTGTATCCGGTCTCATACCAAAACGAGACTCATCAGAAAAGCACACGAAACGCCATTGTTCTTCTGCCCAATTTCTGTGTTCAAGAGCCCATTGATATCGAATCCTACGATTGTGCATTGCTATAGGTGGTACCCGTAGCGGTCTTCGGGAATGAAGGTTCACTTCATGCAAGCGGTTTCTGACTGTTTGGTCGCTAATTAAGTTCCCTGAAGAGTGATGAAGCCTCACGGCTAACATCATGGCGGTTATTGTTGGAGCTCTTCGAGTTAAGATTTGAATGTATCGGTCTTGTCTCCGTGTGGTGCAGCGATACCGTCCTCCATGGCGCTCAGCCACGGTACCAGTGCTTCGGTAACGTGTCCAAAGTCGACTGATAACACTCTGACTTGTATTCAGAGCTAAAGCCACAGTACGTTGCCGGGAACCAGCTTCTATCATTCCCACGGCTCTGAGCATTTCTTCCCTGCTTAAATGACGTCGCCGCTCCATAATAACGTTGGTTTTAATCAGTAGTAGGGAAACAGTAGCACTAATAATGTCTTCAATGCGTTGTATGTTTTTATAGGAAAATATTGACAGCTGATTTTCATCTTTTACTCGAATTTGATTCACAGTTCCTGATTCAAATTATGAAATGCACCAAAAAGGATCCATATAAATTTATAAAATCATAAATTTATTACAAAGCCACATCTCAATCTCAAGAAATCCGCATAAAAATGCTTGATCCCTAGACACTTTTGATGTGTGTATATATGACCTAGAAGTTCAACACCGGCATCAGTAGTTGAACGACCCCTTGTAAAACCGAACTGTTTGCTATGTAATAATTTATGTTTATTAAAAAAAATTAACATTTGGTTTAAAATTAATTTCTCAAAAATTTTACTGAAGGTAGGTAGTACAGAAATAGGTCTATAATTTGTGGGGTCTGATGTACTACCAGATTTAAACAAAGGTATTATTTTACTATTTTTCATGAGATCAGGAAACTCTCCACAGTCAATACAAGCATTAAAGATAACAGCTAGAGTGGGTGCCACAATATCAATAATAGACTTAGCAACTTCCACCGAATGACCCCATAGGTCAGCAGTCTTTTTTACATTTAGAGTGTGAAAGATTTTAATTATATCTCTACTGATAACATGTTCAAAATGAAACTCCGAATCACAAACATTAACATTTTCTTTAAGCAAAGACTCCGCAACAGAAGGTGATGAGTTTAGGGATTTAGTAGTTGAAACAGGAATATCCGAAAAGAAATTTTCAAATGCCTCAGAGACTTGCGAGTCTGATTTAATTATGTTGTCATTAATAGACAGGCTATAGTCAGTATTTCTATCACTGGACCTTCCCGTTTCACTATTAATAATTTTCCAAGTCGTTTTAATTACATTGCCACTGTTCTTTATCTTTGAACTCAAGTAACGTGACTTGGCCATATAACAAACTTGTTTGAATAATTTTGAATATTTTCTAACATATAAATTGAATTCAACAGTGTTAATATAAATCCTCTCATTGTACAATTCATAAAGCCGAGTTCTACTTTTATGAATACCGATGGTAGCCCAATCAGAGAAAGATGCTTTACTATTAACAGAGATAGTCTTGGGAACAAAGGTGGAATCAAATAGCTTACAGTATATATTAAAAAAATTGTCATAGAGATGATTAGGATCAGCATTAACAGCACTGGATAAGACTGGCAATTTATTGATGAGATCAAATCTAAAAACCTCCAAGCGGCTTTCAGTTTTGGGGTTAACAGTGATATCCTTTTTGGCCACTTTTTTACTATGGTTTGGAATAGTAATCCTTTGTCCGCAGTGATCAGAATCAAGTAAATTTAAAACTTCTTTGTGGCTTGGTATTATGTTTGTAAAAATATTATCTAGGCACGTGGCACAAGTAGGTGTTATTCTTGTGGGCTCCAAAAATAGGTTTACAAGATTGTAGGACTGAAATAGACTTATAATTTTATTACAATAACCAGAGTTCTCTAATAAATTAATATTAAAATCACCGCAAAAGATAATGGCTTTGTTTGAAACACAAATCTTGTGTAAGACTTCATCCATTACCTTTTCAAAGCAGTCATACAATCCTGAAGGGGGTCTGTACACACTTAACACAATGAAGCCCTCCAACTCTACACAGGCAATTTCAGCTGTTCGTTCAACAGACAGGCCCACAATGTCTTTATGATTTTTAAATTTCAACAGGTTACTAACTAAAATTAATGAGCCACCATGTATAGCATTAATTCTGCTAAACGAACTACCAACCTGGTGATTCTTAAAATTAAACAAGAACTGGTGACTTTTTAGCCAATGTTCGGTTATGCAAAGAATATCAATACCATAATGGTTCATGAATAAATCTACCTCTAAATCTTTGTTCATAAATCCTTGAATATTTTGATGCACCAAATTAATATTATCTATTGACTTTAAATTTCCTCCGAGTTACCTTTGTAATCCTGTATATTGTTATAGCTAGAGGTTGGCTCTATTGTCTTAATTTCTAATTTAAATTATTAATGATGTCAACTGATACCAAATTATTGGCAGAATTAATTCGAATGTCATTGCATTGCTCAAAAGAAGCAAGTTGTTTAGCCAAATTCTTGGCTGTAATAGAAAAAAATATGATAGCGACACAGCTATCTGTCTTTTAAAGTAATTAGAAAGATAATACATAACATTGTTATGTCTATCTCTTGTCAAATACAAATTCTTAAAATAATTATTAATGTCAATTAAATGTAATATTTTATTATTAAATGTCAAGTTGGACATTGTCATATTTAGTTCAAATCTAATCCTATTTTCTTCCTGTGGCAACTGGTCACTGTAAGGGAATGTAAACAAGACAACCTTTCCAATATTCAGATTGCATAATGTTTCACAACTCTTAAGCAGTTCTCTTTTGCTCAAATTTCCCCTATTACCCACAAAAATTAACAATGTTGTATCCTGGGAAAAGTTACATTTAATAATTTTTTGCATAATTCCATATAAAGAAGAACCCCGTGTGGTACCGGGCCTAGAATTGTACCAACCCATATCCTCCCGTGGGTGTCGTAAGAGGCGACTAAGGGAAATCACCAGGGAAGCGGGCAGCAGCGCTTCTCCTGTGTAATATCAAATCACTGCGATCCCCAACCCGCCTGCCAAGCGTGGGGATTATGGCAACCCCCCCCAATGATGCACACGATACAGCCCAGGCCCCTAGTCCCCGGCAGCTCCGCTATTCCAGTCTACGGTAGCGGACTTGGTTACGGCGGAGCAAGGGGTGCTAAGAATCTCCGGCAGAGGTCCGGCTACCAGCACAAACGACGACCTTTGGCCCTGGCAACATTTAACACGCGCACACTACGGACCGATGAGAAGATTGTCGAACTGGAGGAAGAACTGAGCCGGTTGCGCCGGGACATTGTGGGGTTATCTGAAGTCCGAAGAGAGGGAGAGGACTCGATAATCCTGAGGTCTGGCAACCTGCTCTATTTCCGGGAAGGCGACCAGCTGTCCCAGGGTGGTGTCGGGTTTATTGTCCACAAGTCCCTCGTGAACAACGTGGTTAAAGTCGGGAGCCTTTCGACTCGGGTGGCGTACCTTGTACTGAGAATAACAAAACGATATTCGTTAAAGGTTGTACAGGTCTACGCCCCGACGTCTAAACACTCTGACGATGAGGTGGAGGCTATGTATGAGGACGTCAGTAGAGCCATACATTCCTCCAAAACCCACTACACTGTTGTCATGGGGGACTTTAACGCAAAACTGGGCATGCGAGAGGCGGACGAGACGAAAGTGGGGCAATTTGGAGTTGGAAATCGGAATCCCAGAGGTCAGATGCTAATGGATTTCATGGAAAGGGAAGGACTCTTTGCGATGAATTCTTTTATCAGGAAACCATTGCGCCTCAAGTGGACCTGGCTCAGCCCCGATGGTCAGACCAAAAACGAGATAGACTTCATAATGTCAACGAGAAGGCAAGTGTTCAACGATGTTACAACATCGTTTGCGTGTGATTATTGTGGATTGCTGCCGCCCTGGTGTATTGATTGCCTTGGTTGTAATCCTTCCTACCCTCCAACATATAAAATAAAAATAAAAATGAGCCGCACTCCTAATTCTTCTTCACCTCAACGTGTTGCGTCGGAGCCGAACATGCAAGTCTTTGTTGGAAGCACTGATAGTAGTAATATTACCTGCAGGTATAAACGTAAACATGGAGAGGTTGATGAGTACGACTTCATGAAGGAAATGAAGGAACTTTTCAGGAGCTTTTCTGTACAACAGGATGCAAAACTCCTCTCACTTCAGGATTCCGTAAACGGCATTATTAAGCAAAATAATGAATTTCAAGCGTCGTTTTCTATTTTTTCGGAAAAGTACGATGAAATGAGGCTAAAGCTTGAAAAGCTGCAGCAAGAACGCAAGGAAGAGCTGACTTACATACGACAATTGGAAGATAAAGTTGAAAGTTTGGAAAGGGGTAACAAGAGTTCCAGTATTGAGATTAGGAATGTACCTGCAAAAAAAGGAGAAACAAAATCGGACCTGCTGCAGGTTGTTTCTGCAATTAGCAAAGGATTAAACTGCCAAATTTTGAATTCCGAAATCCGTGACGTTTACCGCACAAATACTAAATCCCCAATTGTCAAACCCATTATTGTAGATTTTGTTAGTGTTCTACGGAGGGACAACTTGATGACTGTATACAAGAGTTTCAACAAGGTGAACAAAGGAAATAGGTTGGGCACAAATCACTTAGGACTCCAATGCCCGCAAGTTCCCATTTACATTGCTGAAAACCTGACATACAAGACGAAGCGGTTGTTCTATCTTGCTCGGGAATTTGCCAAGGTCAATGAGTTCTCCTTCTGCTGGACAGCTCATGGTAAGGTGTACCTTCGGAAAAGAGAAGGTACGCAGTTGATACATATAAAAGTGGAAGGTGACCTAGGAAAAATAGAATGCGACCAATGACTGGCATTAAATTGTGGAAATTGCGCTCTGCTGTCTCCGAACTTTCTATTTGCATGCTTCTTAAAATATTTTTTGTCTATAAATTATTGTCCTTGTTACTTACATATTTGGATTACTTTTAACAGCCACATATCTTACAATATTGCATAGCACACACTACATATACACACTCACACACGAAGAAAACGTCTTAAAAAAGCTGAGTGGGAACACTAATCTTACTCTGTCGTTCCGGTCACTTCTGTTCCCTAATAATCTTGAACTTCAAATTCACCGTGGATAACATAGCCGAGATATCTAATGACTTGGAATCTATTAGTGTTTCTAAGTCTTTCTTCTGTTCTCCCCATGATTGTAAAAAATACGTTAATAACTCCGATAAGAAACTTAATATATTTCATATGAACATACGTAGCTTAAACTCAAATTTTAAACGGCTTACTATTCTCTTAGACTCAATTAAGATAACTTGTGACGTAATTGTTCTGACTGAGTGCTGGCTTAGTAAAGTTCTAAACGCACCTACTTTGGATGGCTATATCAACTACCAATCATCCTTCTGTAATCAGAACGATGGTGTAATTGTTTATGTAAAATCATATTTAAAACATAAAATAATTCAACCTTTATTACTGGATGCTAATTGCCTGATATGCACTAGCGATGAAGTTGCTATTGTCGCAATATATCGTTCACCGGCAAAAAAGAACTTTGACAACTTCCTTACAAGTCTCAATGAGGTGTTGGCGTCTCTTAATAGCTATAAAACATTAGTTGTCACAGGAGATCTAAATATAGACATCATGCCAGATCACTTAAATATCCAATCTGAAGAATACCTTAATATTATTTCATCTCATGGTATGTTACCCGCTCACAACTTCCCTACAAGGGTGCAGGCGTGTCTTGATCATGTCATGTTAAAGTCGCATGAAAGTGCAACCACACTAGTGTTGGATACATTGATCACGGATCATAACCCAACGATACTCAGTGTCGGCGCGACAAAAAAGTCACACAAATCAAGCCATTATATTAGGCGTACTGATGCAGGAAGCTGTGTTGGATGTCTTGAGGAAAACAGACCTGACTTATTTATTTAGTATTAACGATTCTAATGTAGCCGTTGAATCTCTAATTCAAAAAGTTTCATCCATAGTTCGTTTACACACTAGAGAGGTTTTAATTCCGCACAATAAAAGGATCTTAAAGCCTTGGGTCACCCCCGGACTTCTGAAGTGTATAAAAAATAAAGACACATTACATCGTAAAGCTCAAAAAGATCCCGATAACTTAATACTCAGTATTACCTACAAACGCTATCGTAATTTTTTCAACAACTTATTAAAAAAGCTAAAAATAATTTATGATCGAAACCTACTTGAAGAGGCCAGGGGTGATCCCAGGGCAACCTGGGATGCCATCAGGACTATTACGGAGACAAAGCAACAAAATACCTCACCAAAGGACTTATTGAGTTTGAGTGAAAATCCTATAGATTCAGTCGATATAGTTAATAAGTACTTCGCAAGCATAGGGAAATTATTAGCAGATCAAATCCTGAATTCCGTATCTCCCACGTCACAAAGCATGAACGTCCCGTGCTGCTCTATGGGTGTTTTTGAGGTGTCCGAGCAGGAGCTGGAGATTGCTATACTGGGCCTGAAAAGTAACTGTGCTGTCGGTTGGGATGGTATATCTGCATCCGTCCTAAAATCAGCCCGTCACCTCCTGATACCAGGGTTAAAACACATTTTTAACCTTGCAATAACTACTGCGACTTTTCCTAAAGTATTTAAGAAGGCCATTGTACACCCCATTTTTAAGAGTGGTGATCGACAATGTGTCGGAAATTATAGAACAATTTCAGTACTCACTACTATTTCTAAAGTTTTTGAAAAACTTATAAATAAACAATTAATAAGTTTTCTAACCAAAAATAATATAATTTCTCAAAACCAATACGGGTTTACTAAGGGTAGGTCTACTGAAGACGCTGTAATAGATTTAACAACTACTGTAATTCAGTCTTTAGATAACAAACTAAAAACCATAGCAGTATTTTTGGAGCTGTCGAAGGCTTTCGACACGGTTTCGATTCCCATCCTTTTAAGTAAACTGGAAGCAGTGGGGGTAAGGGGCATGGTCCTGAAAATTTTTCATAGTTACCTCACTGAACGTAGTCAGCTTGTAAGGGTTGGAAATTACACCAGCAATGAAGAATTTCTCACATATGGAGTCCCTCAAGGCAGTGTGCTTGGTCCCACCTTAATTTTGGTGTATATCAACGATCTGTGTCAACTGATAATTAGTAACTGCAGAATTATAACATATGCGGATGACACGGCGCTGATTGTGCAAGCAAGGGACTGGCAGCTAGCCTACAAAGAAACTGAAAAAGCCCTGTCAATCATAACATCCTGGCTAAATGACAACCTGTTAACCTTAAATACAAACAAAACCAAATTCATAGCTTTTTCTGGTTCATCCGGGTCTAAACCTCCGGACTCTCTAAAAATTATTGCTCATACCTGTCTTCACTCTGGTCTCAATTGTGACTGCCTACCTCTCATACGCACAAACGAAATGAGATATTTAGGAGTTCAAATCGATTCCTGTTTAAGCTGGGACAAGCATATAGGAATTTTAGTTTCCCGAACAAGAAAACTTTTGTATGTCTTCAAAAAATTAAGATCATCTGCTGACCTACAGACGTTGAAGTTGGTTTACTTTTCCTTGGCGCAGTCGATATTAATGTACTGCATACCGACGTGGGGAGGCACGTTTGCTAACAGTATGCTGCGAGTGGAGAGAGCGCAAAGAGCGGTTCTAAAAGTGCTTTTAAAGAAGCCTATTAGACATCCGACTGCTGCTTTGTACCAGCAATGCTCTGTACTCACAGTAAGACAACTCTATGTTCTTCAAACCATCCTGCGTAAGCATGCTACAATCCCATATAAACCCAATAACAAGCGCAGAAAGGACATAGTATGCGAAATTCAGCCACATAAAACCGCTCTCGCCAGTAGACATTTTTATGTAAATAGTTCTCGTCTCTACAACCGAATTAATAAAATATCATACATCCATAATTTAACCAAAAACAAATGCAAAAAGTTATTGTTTATTGTCTATTTACACACGAAATATTTAAAGGAAAATCTTAGGCGATTGAGAGGCCATTAAAAGAAATAAAAAAAATGGTAAATTTACTTGCATGGTATTTCAGTTCATTTCAGAGTAACTAGCACTATTATTAATAATAATAATTATACGAGGTTGTCGACATGTGGGAGGTGGATTCAGCAATCATTGTACCGATAGTCGTGACAGCCAATGGCTTAATAGCCAAGAGCCTCGACCAACACCTCAGGAGGCTCTCGTTAGGGAGCTGGATCAAGGGCTTGATTCAGAAAGCTGTAATTCTGGACACGGCTCGCATTGTCAGGAAGTTCCTCTCTCTGGAGCCCTGACCGCCGGTAGCTTGGACCCTGTTCCCGATACCGGTGGGCTACTATTTTTTATATTTTTAAATGTTTTTTATGTCACTAACAATAAATTATTATGGAAAAATATTAAAACCTTAACTTACACAAATAATCTTAAGAGTCAAAACACAGAACTACTTCGCATGAGACCAAATCCAACAGAGTTGGTAAATTTCATAAACAATTTTTTTGTAAATATTGGTAAAGAGCTAGCCCAAAAAATTCAACCCTCGGCACTTAATTTAAATGCTTCTCGATCGAAAACGGTATCAGAACAAGTGAAATCGTTTGTTCTTTTAGACACTGATCCCGATGAGGTGAGTGCAATCTTGATGAGCCTTAAATCTGACAGCGCTCCTGGCTGGGACAATGTATCCATTAGATTTTTAAAACACGTAAGCCCGGAAATTGCTCCAATCATAACCCATTTAACTAATCTTTGTTTTTCACTGGGTATCTTCCCTGAGCCACTCAAGCAATCAATCATCATTCCTATCCATAAGGGCGGGGACAGAGACGATATCAATAATTACAGGCCCATTTCCGTTTTACCAGCGATATCGAAAGTCATTGAAAAACTTATAAATAAGAGATTAATGAAATTCTTGCACAAATTTAATACTTTAAGTACCTCACAATTTGGATTCAGGCAAGGAGTTTCAACCGAGGACGCAGTTACAGCCCTCACCTCGCTTGTAGCTGATGATTTGGATAAGGGTAGGAAATGTTTAACTATCTTTCTGGACTTAAAGAAGGCATTTGACACCGTCTCTGTTCTCATCCTCGTTAACAAATTTGAAGCTTCGGGTGTGAGGGGAATTCCACTAAAAATGTTAAAAGATTATCTCACAAACAGAAAGCAACGGGTTAAGGTGGGACTAAAATTCCTATATGCTTGTCCCAGCTTAAACAGGAATCGATTTGAACTCCTAAATATCTCATTTCGTTTGTGCGTATGAGAGGTAGGCAGTCACAATTGAGACCAGAGTGAAGACAGGTATGAGCAATAATTTTTAGAGAGTCCGGAGGTTTAGACCCGGATGAACCAGAAAAAGCTATGAATTTGGTTTTGTTTGTATTTAAGGTTAACAGGTTGTCATTTAGCCAGGATGTTATGATTGACAGGGCTTTTTCAGTTTCTTTGTAGGCTAGCTGCCAGTCCCTTGCTTGCACAATCAGCGCCGTGTCATCCGCATATGTTATAATTCTGCAGTTACTAATTATCAGTTGACACAAATCGTTGATATACACCAAAAATAAGGTGGGACCAAGCACACTGCCTTGAGGGACTCCATATGTGAGAAATTCTTCATTGCTGGTGTAATTTCCAACCCTTACAAGCTGACTACGTTCAGTGAGGTAACTATGAAAAATTTTCAGGACCATGCCCCTTACCCCCACTGCTTCCAGTTTACTTAAAAGGATGGGAATCGAAACCGTGTCGAAAGCCTTCGACAGGTCCAAAAATACTGCTATGGTTTTTAGTTTGTTAACTAAAGACTGAATTACAGTAGTTGTTAAA
The DNA here is from genome assembly GCA_017933935.1 of Sesamia nonagrioides. Lineage (NCBI taxonomy): Eukaryota > Metazoa > Arthropoda > Insecta > Lepidoptera > Noctuidae > Sesamia > Sesamia nonagrioides. The sequence goes on along the minus strand of JADWQK010000989.1, from coordinate 109,361 downwards.
TCTATTACAGCGTCTTCAGTAGACCTACCCTTAGTAAACCCGTATTGGTTTTGAGAAATTATGTTATTTTTGGTTAGAAAACTTATTAATTGTTTATTTATAAGTTTTTCAAAAACTTTAGAAATAGTAGTGAGTACTGAAATTGGTCTATAATTTCCGACACATTGTCGATCACCACTCTTAAAAATGGGGTGTACAATGGCCTTCTTAAATACTTTAGGAAAAGTCGCAGTAGTTATGGCAAGGTTAAAAATGTGTTTTAACCCTGGTATCAGGAGGTGACGGGCTGATTTTAGGACGGATGCAGATATACCATCCCAACCGACAGCACAGTTACTTTTCAGGCCCAGTATAGCAATCTCCAGCTCCTGCTCGGACACCTCAAAAACACCCATAGAGCAGCACGGGACGTTCATGCTTTGTGACGTGGGAGATACGGAATTCAGGATTTGATCTGCTAATAATTTCCCTATGCTTGCGAAGTACTTATTAACTATATCGACTGAATCTATAGGATTTTCACTCAAACTCAATAAGTCCTTTGGTGAGGTATTTTGTTGCTTTGTCTCCGTAATAGTCCTGATGGCATCCCAGGTTGCCCTGGGATCACCCCTGGCCTCTTCAAGTAGGTTTCGATCATAAATTATTTTTAGCTTTTTTAATAAGTTGTTGAAAAAATTACGATAGCGTTTGTAGGTAATACTGAGTATTAAGTTATCGGGATCTTTTTGAGCTTTACGATGTAATGTGTCTTTATTTTTTATACACTTCAGAAGTCCGGGGGTGACCCAAGGCTTTAAGATCCTTTTATTGTGCGGAATTAAAACCTCTCTAGTGTGTAAACGAACTATGGATGAAACTTTTTGAATTAGAGATTCAGCGGCTACATTAGAATCGTTAATACTAAATAAATAAGTCAGGTCTGTTTTCCTCAAGACATCCAACACAGCTTCCTGATCAGTACGCCTAATATAATGGCTTGATTTGTGTGACTTTTTTGTCGCGCCGACACTGAGTATCGTTGGGTTATGATCCGTGATCAATGTATCCACACAATGTAGTGTGGTTGCACTTTTATGCGACTTTAACATGACATGATCAAGACACGCCTGCACCCTTGTAGGGAAGTTGTGAGCGGGTAACATACCATGAGATGAAATAATATTAAGGTATTCTTCAGATTGGATATTTAAGTGATCTGGCATGATGTCTATATTTAGATCTCCTGTGACAACTAATGTTTTATAGCTATTAAGAGACGCCAACACCTCATTGAGACTTGTAAGGAAGTTGTCAAAGTTCTTTTTTGCCGGTGAACGATATATTGCGACAATAGCAACTTCATCGCTAGTGCATATCAGGCAATTAGCATCCAGTAATAAAGGTTGAATTATTTTATGTTTTAAATATGATTTTACATAAACAATTACACCATCGTTCTGATTACAGAAGGATGATTGGTAGTTGATATAGCCATCCAAAGTAGGTGCGTTTAGAACTTTACTAAGCCAGCACTCAGTCAGAACAATTACGTCACAAGTTATCTTAATTGAGTCTAAGAGAATAGTAAGCCGTTTAAAATTTGAGTTTAAGCTACGTATGTTCATATGAAATATATTAAGTTTCTTATCGGAGTTATTAACGTATTTTTTACAATCATGGGGAGAACAGAAGAAAGACTTAGAAACACTAATAGATTCCAAGTCATTAGATATCTCGGCTATGTTATCCACGGTGAATTTGAAGTTCAAGATTATTAGGGAACAGAAGTGACCGGAACGACAGAGTAAGATTAGTGTTCCCACTCAGCTTGTTTAAGACGTTTTCTTCGTGTGTGAGTGTGTATATGTAGTGTGTGCTATGCAATATTGTAAGATATGTGGCTGTTAAAAGTAATCCAAATATGTAAGTAACAAGGACAATAATTTATAGACAAAAAACATTTTAAGAAGCATGCAAATAGAAAGTTCGGAGACAGCAGAGCGCAATTTCCACAATTTAATGCCAGTCATTGGTCGCATTCTATTTTTCCTAGGTCACCTTCCACTTTTATATGTATCAACTGCGTACCTTCTCTTTTCCGAAGGTACACCTTACCATGAGCTGTCCAGCAGAAGGAGAACTCATTGACCTTGGCAAATTCCCGAGCAAGATAGAACAACCGCTTCGTCTTGTATGTCAGGTTTTCAGCAATGTAAATGGGAACTTGCGGGCATTGGAGTCCTAAGTGATTTGTGCCCAACCTATTTCCTTTGTTCACCTTGTTGAAACTCTTGTATACAGTCATCAAGTTGTCCCTCCGTAGGACACTAACAAAATCTACAATAATGGGTTTGACAATTGGGGATTTAGTATTTGTGCGGTAAACGTCACGGATTTCGGAATTCAAAATTTGGCAGTTTAATCCTTTGCTAATTGCAGAAACAACCTGCAGCAGGTCCGATTTTGTTTCTCCTTTTTTTGCAGGTACATTCCTAATCTCAATACTGGAACTCTTGTTACCCCTTTCCAAACTTTCAACTTTATCTTCCAATTGTCGTATGTAAGTCAGCTCTTCCTTGCGTTCTTGCTGCAGCTTTTCAAGCTTTAGCCTCATTTCATCGTACTTTTCCGAAAAAATAGAAAACGACGCTTGAAATTCATTATTTTGCTTAATAATGCCGTTTACGGAATCCTGAAGTGAGAGGAGTTTTGCATCCTGTTGTACAGAAAAGCTCCTGAAAAGTTCCTTCATTTCCTTCATGAAGTCGTACTCATCAACCTCTCCATGTTTACGTTTATACCTGCAGGTAATATTACTACTATCAGTGCTTCCAACAAAGACTTGCATGTTCGGCTCCGACGCAACACGTTGAGGTGAAGAAGAATTAGGAGTGCGGCTCATTTTTATTTTTATTTTATATGTTGGAGGGTAGGAAGGATTACAACCAAGGCAATCAATACACCAGGGCGGCAGCAATCCACAATAATCACACGCAAACGATGTTGTAACATCGTTGAACACTTGCCTTCTCGTTGACATTATGAAGTCTATCTCGTTTTTGGTCTGACCATCGGGGCTGAGCCAGGTCCACTTGAGGCGCAATGGTTTCCTGAAAAAAGAATTCATCGCAAAGAGTCCTTCCCTTTCCATGAAATCCATTAGCATCTGACCTCTGGGATTCCGATTTCCAACTCCAAATTGCCCCACTTTCGTCTCGTCCGCCTCTCACATGCCCAGTTTTGCGTTAAAGTCCCCCATGACAACGGTGTAGTGGGTTTTGGAGGAATGTATGGCTCTACTGACGTCCTCATACATGGCCTCCACCTCGTCGTCAGAGTGTTTAGACATCGGGGCGTAGACCTGTATAACCTTTAACGAATATCGTTTTGTTATTTTCAGTACAAGGTACGCCACCCGAGTCGAAAGGCTCCCGACTTTAACCACGTTGTTCACGAGGGACTTGTGGACAATAAACCCGACACCACCCTGGGACAGCTGGTCGCCTTCCCGGAAGTAGAGCAGGTTGCCAGACCTCAGGATTATCGAGTCCTCTCCCTCTCTTCGGACTTCAGATAACCCCACAATGTCCCAGCGCAACCGGCTCAGTTCTTCCTCCAGTTCGACAATCTTCTCATCGGTCCGTGGTGTGCGCGTGTTAAATGTTGCCAGGGCCAAAGGTCGTCGTTTGTGATGGTAGCCGGACCTCTGCCGGAGATTCTTAGCACCCCTTGCTCCGCCGTAACCGGGTCCGCTACCGTAGACTGGAATAGCGGAGCTGCCGGGGACTAGGGGCCTGGGCTGTATCGTGTGCATCATTGGGGGGGGTTTGCCATAATCCCCACGCTTGGCAGGCGGGTTGGGGATCGCAGTGATTTGATATTACACAGGAGAAGCGCTGCTGCCCGCTTCCCTGGTGATTTCCCTTAGTCGCCTCTTACGACACCCACGGGAGGATATGGGTTGGTACAATTCTAGGCCCGGTACCACACGGGGTTCTTCTTTATATGGAATTATGCAAAAAATTATTAAATGTAACTTTTCCCAGGATACAACATTGTTAATTTTTGTGGGTAATAGGGGAAATTTGAGCAAAAGAGAACTGCTTAAGAGTTGTGAAACATTATGCAATCTGAATATTGGAAAGGTTGTCTTGTTTACATTCCCTTACAGTGACCAGTTGCCACAGGAAGAAAATAGGATTAGATTTGAACTAAATATGACAATGTCCAACTTGATATTTAATAATAAAATATTACATTTAATTGACATTAATAATTATTTTAAGAATTTGTATTTGACAAGAGATAGACATAACAATGTTATGTATTATCTTTCTAATTACTTTAAAAGACAGATAGCTGTGTCGCTATCATATTTTTTTTTCTATTACAGCCAAGAATTTGGCTAAACAACTTGCTTCTTTTGAGCAATGCAATGACATTCAAATTAATTCTGCCAATAATTTGGTATCAGTTGACATCATTAATAATTTAAATTAGAAATTAAGACAATAGAGCCAACCTCTAGCTATAACAATATACAGGATTATAAAGGTAACTCGGGAGGAAATTTAAAGTCAATAGATAAAATTAATTTGGTGCATCAAAATATTCAAGGATTTATGAACAAAGATTTAGAGGTTGATTTATTCATGAACCATTATGGTATTGATATTCTTTGCATAACCGAACATTGGCTAAAAAGTCACCAGTTCTTGTTTAATTTTAAGAATCACCAGGTTGGTAGTTCGTTTAGCAAAATTAATGCTATACATGGTGGCTCATTAATTTTAGTTAGTAACCTGTTGAAATTTAAAAATCGTAAAGACATTGTGGGCCTGTCTGTTGAACGAACAGCTGAAATTGCCTGTGTAGAGTTGGAGGGCTGCATTGTGTTAAGTGTGTACAGACCCCCTTCAGGATTGTATGACTGCTTTGAAAAGGTAATGGATGAAGTCTTACACAAGATTTGTGTTTCAAACAAAGCCATTATCTTTTGCGGTGATTTTAATATTATTTTTTAGAGAACTCTGGTTATTGTAATAAAATTATAAGTCTATTTCAGTCCTACAATCTTGTAAACCTATTTTTGGAGCCCACAAGAATAACACCTACTTGTGCCACATGCCTAGATAATATTTTTACAAACATAATACCAAGCCACAAAGAAGTTTTAAATTTACTTGATTCTGATCACTGCGGACAAAGGATTACTATTCCAAACCATAGTGAAAAAGTGGCCAAAAAGGATATCACTGTTAACCCCAAAACTGAAAGCCGCTTGGAGGTTTTTAGATTTGATCTCATCAATAAATTGCCAGTCTTATCCAGTGCTGTTAATACTGATCCTAATCATCTCTATGACAATTTTTTTAATATATACTGTAAGCTATTTGATTCCACCTTTGTTCCCAAGACTATCTCTGTTAATAGTAAAGCATCTTTCTCTGATTGGGCTACCATCGGTATTCATAAAAGTAGAACTCGGCTTTATGAATTGTACAATGAGAGGATTTATATTAACACTGTTGAATTCCATTTATATGTTAGAAAATATTCAAAATTATTCAAACAAGTTTGTTATATGGCCAAGTCACGTTACTTGAGTTCAAAGATAAAGAACAGTGGCAATGTAATTAAAACGACTTGGAAAATTATTAATAGTGAAACAGGAAGGTCCAGTGATAGAAATACTGACTATAGCCTGTCTATTAATGACAACATAATTAAATCAGACTCGCAAGTCTCTGAGGCATTTGAAAATTTCTTTTCGGATATTCCTATTTCAACTACTAAATCCCTAAACTCATCACCTTCTGTTGCGGAGTCTTTGCTTAAAGAAAATGTTAATGTTTGTGATTCGGAGTTTCATTTTGAACATGTTATCAGTAGAGATATAATTAAAATCTTTCACACTCTAAATGTAAAAAAAGACTGCTGACCTATGGGGTCATTCGGTGGAAGTTGCTAAGTCTATTATTGATATTGTGGCACCCACTCTAGCTGTTATCTTTAATGCTTGTATTGACTGTGGAGAGTTTCCTGATCTCATGAAAAATAGTAAAATAATGCCTTTGTTTAAATCTGGTAGTACATCAGACCCCACAAATTATAGACCTATTTCTGTACTACCTACCTTTAGTAAAATTTTTGAGAAATTAATTTTAAACCAAATGCTAATTTTTTTTAATAAACATAAATTATTACATAGCAAACAGTTCGGTTTTACAAGGGGTCGTTCAACTACTGATGCCGGTGTTGAACTTCTAGGTCATATATATAATGCATGGGAGGATAAATGCGATGCCTTGGGCATCTTTTGTAATTTGTCCAAGGCATTCGATTGCGTTCTTCACGATACGTTAATCAGGAAACTCCGCCACTACGGGATCCGGAACTCTGCACTGGATCTTATTACATCTTACTTGAGTGGTAGGATTCAAAGCGTTGACGTTAATGGAAAAAGATCTTCCGGATCTTTAGTAACAATAGGAGTCCCACAGGGGTCAATTATTGGTCCTTTTTTGTTTCTTATTTACATCAATGACCTGCCGTACCTAATAAAGGATAACCACGATATAGTGTTGTTTGCAGATGACACTTCACTTTTATTTAAACTGAAACGTCAGCAACAGGTTACTGATGATGTAAATAGCGCGATCTCCAAAGTAGTCCATTGGTTTAATGTTAATAATTTACTCTTAAACGAGAAAAAAACCAAATGCATTATGTTTACTCTACCTCACGTGAGGCAGGTGGAAACTAAAGTGTTGATAAAGGGCGAAGAATTGAAATCTGACGACAGCACAGTGTTCTTGGGTATAACTCTGGATGCTAAGCTTCAATGGGGTTCACATATAGAAAAATTGTCAAAAAAGCTAAGTTCTACTGCATACGCAGTTAGAACAATTCGTAATTTGACTGATGTTGAGACGGCCCGTTTAGTGTACTTTGGCTATTTCCACAGCGTAATGTCGTACGGCATTCTGTTGTGGGGAAATGCCGCCGATATTCAAACAATATTTGTTTGCTTTTAAAATCTTTTGTATGCTCATAAAAATATAAAATTGTTTAAAAAATACAGTGATGTCCATGATATAAATACTAGGAACAGGCACAAATTTATTGTACCTACAACAAGGCTCAAGAAAATAGGTGGCTCTTTCAGATGCCAATGTATACAATTTTACAATGGACTTCCAGGGGTGGTTCAAGATCTGAGCCTGAATAAATTCAAATCCTTCATTAAACGTAAGTTGTGTCAGAAAGCATTTTATAGTGTGAAGGATTATATTGAGGACAAAAAGGCTTGGGCTTGAGCTGCGTCCAATTTCTATACAATGATTGTTCTTTGATTTTTCCTCTTGTAGTTTTAATATGTAATTGTTTATGTTATTTATTCAAAGCCTGTATTACACACTATGTAGCCAAGCATATTGTACGTTACGGAATTGTATCGCTGACAGAGGTGTTCGGCACTTGTACAGCTACACAGGAGCTATACTTAGTATTCGGGAACACTGTTGGAGCTGCTAAACCTTGGACAAAACTATCTTAGCATTGTGTAGATTCAATTTCTTAGTATTGTATAATTGCATGGCAAACGTGTGAGCACAATGTACGAATGTGCTGTAAGGCATTTATTTGTTGGGTTGGTCTTTTTTATTGACTTAATTGTGCTCTGGCTGTTGAGAGTATGTCATGCTCACTCAAATGTCTCGCTGATGGTGGCGTGTGTTTTGGGTCATTGGGTTCCCTTCGATATGGTTGAGCTGAATGGTGCTGATCCATACGTCATGTTCGTGAACGGACGCCGTCGGAGGGGACTGGTCATCTCTTAGCTGCCACGGCGTATTTTAATTTCTGAATTGATTTTTGTATGTTTTCCATAATGGACGCTCTCAGCGTACAATATATTTCTGCATCGTTCTCACGCGGTTGATTTCAACATGAATGATGTAATCAAATATTTGTAACAATAGCTTAAAAATTTAAAAGAGTGTCCATGGAGTTTTTTGCCCGTTCTTCTCCATAGGTACCTACTCTTTGGAATGGGCGACTAGCTTCATCTTATTGACTGACCGACCTTCTGACAATTCAAAAGTGCCTGTAACTGGTTTATTTGAAATAAATGATTTGATTTGATTTGAATATTAATATAGATAGAAATATAAAAGTATTTTATTGTGATGAATGATGATGAAAACATACAGAAAGTACTTCAAACTCATGTCAGAAAAAAAATATTGATAACCATGTTGTGTAGATTGGGATACACTCGGATTAATTCAATAATGGGATTTTCATTCAAGCACCTTGTGGTTTGTTTTTTGGGCAGGTGCAAGAACAAATAAAGCGGATGGTTTGCTGACACGTGAGCATGCCACGTACAATTGATCTTCTTCATCGAACTTCTGACTTCATCGAACTAACCTTTTTGGTAGTTTCCTCACCTGAAATAAAGCAGTAAAAATTGTATTTTAGAACCCCTAATAGGTTAACGACTCTTACAGCTACTCTCTACTAAATTAGAAACTACAACTTATTTGGGTACTAAAAGCAAACATAATAAAATGTATATCAAGTGAAAACAACAATATTGATCTTACCATTATTCCGTCCATTATACCGTCGTCTCCTTGCCAAAACATCAGCGGGTATTGTAATGCGTCATATTATGAACAATGTGTTTGATATTTCTTTGTAGTTGCCCAGTATTGCGTCGTGTAAGTACAATATCATGTGTTTCAAAGTTTTCACCAACAATCAGGATTGCCACTTCATCTATTGTTGGAGGATTAAATGTGCGTTCATGTGTTCCAGCTGGTCTTTTACCTGCTCTGATCAGAACTTTGCAGTCATCAATTGGCATGCGCTCTAAAGCAGTCTTGAAAAGCCTAACCAATGCATGATGTTCATGAAGCATTTGCTGCAGATCTTGGAGAATTGCTCTTTTCGTAGCTGTGTTAATCCCTTGATGCCGGTCAAGTTGTTCTTTCATATTGCCCATGAAGTATATTTGCAAGAATTCATGCTGTGCATCCTCTATAGGTTGCAATGATCCAATGCGATGGCAAATCTGGCCTTGAATCTGTAAAGTCAAAGCCATAATTAGATTTACAATCACTTTTTTTTTTCAAATAATAACATGCCATTTTTATTTCAGAGACAAATACAGAAATTTATCAAACTACATTCCAGATTTTTTTTTACAATCCTAGAAAATAAAGTTTTTAACGCAAATTACCTAAATGTCTGATTATATCCCTATTCTTCGATAATTTCCGCCCCAAATGAAGTCATTTGGGGCGGAGGAGGAGGTATTTGAATTGCCGGGTACTTTTTTTGATACGATGTGTCTCAGCGTTTTGAATATCCAGCTCAGTTTTATAATCCTATTAGTGACCTGTTCTAGCTGGGGGTACCACGTTAGTCTCTGGTCAACAATAACTCCCAGATATTTTGTTTGTGACACCCTGAGTAGTCTCGGACATTGACAATTTTTTGAGTCATCACATGTATGAACTCTTATTTCATAATCAATATTCGATTGTGTCTTGTGTGATATACTGAAACAAATGTAGTTCGTTTTAGCTGTATTAAGAGAGAGCAGGTTATTTTTGAGCCATTCTGCTATTTGGGACATACCGGCCTCAGCACTTCGGGCAACTTCCTGCCAAGAATTCTCAGAAAACACTACAGCAGTGTCGTCAGCATAAGAAAACACTCCAGCGTTATTGATTGGAAGATTGCAGAGGTCGTTTATGTAAAGCAGGAACAATGTGGGGCCCAGTACACTACCTTGAGGTACCCCAAATGTGACATTCGCATTACGACTAACGTGTTCTCCCACCTTAACCCGTTGCTTTCTGTTTGTGAGATAATCTTTTAACATTTTTAGTGGAATTCCCCTCACACCCGAAGCTTCAAATTTGTTAACGAGGATGAGAACAGAGACGGTGTCAAATGCCTTCTTTAAGTCCAGAAAGATAGTTAAACATTTCCTACCCTTATCCAAATCATCAGCTACAAGCGAGGTGAGGGCTGTAACTGCGTCCTCGGTTGAAACTCCTTGCCTGAATCCAAATTGTGAGGTACTTAAAGTATTAAATTTGTGCAAGAATTTCATTAATCTCTTATTTATAAGTTTTTCAATGACTTTCGATATCGCTGGTAAAACGGAAATGGGCCTGTAATTATTGATATCGTCTCTGTCCCCGCCCTTATGGATAGGAATGATGATTGATTGCTTGAGTGGCTCAGGGAAGATACCCAGTGAAAAACAAAGATTAGTTAAATGGGTTATGATTGGAGCAATTTCCGGGCTTACGTGTTTTAAAAATCTAATGGATACATTGTCCCAGCCAGGAGCGCTGTCAGATTTAAGGCTCATCAAGATTGCACTCACCTCATCGGGATCAGTGTCTAAAAGAACAAACGATTTCACTTGTTCTGATACCGTTTTCGATCGAGAAGCATTTAAATTAAGTGCCGAGGGTTGAATTTTTTGGGCTAGCTCTTTACCAATATTTACAAAAAAATTGTTTATGAAATTTACCAACTCTGTTGGATTTGGTCTCATGCGAAGTAGTTCTGTGTTTTGACTCTTAAGATTATTTGTGTAAGTTAAGGTTTTAATATTTTTCCATAATAATTTATTGTTAGTGACATAAAAAACATTTAAAAATATAAAAAATAGTAGCCCACCGGTATCGGGAACAGGGTCCAAGCTACCGGCGGTCAGGGCTCCAGAGAGAGGAACTTCCTGACAATGCGAGCCGTGTCCAGAATTACAGCTTTCTGAATCAAGCCCTTGATCCAGCTCCCTAACGAGAGCCTCCTGAGGTGTTGGTCGAGGCTCTTGGCTATTAAGCCATTGGCTGTCACGACTATCGGTACAATGATTGCTGAATCCACCTCCCACATGTCGACAACCTCGTATAATTATTATTATTAATAATAGTGCTAGTTACTCTGAAATGAACTGAAATACCATGCAAGTAAATTTACCATTTTTTTTATTTCTTTTAATGGCCTCTCAATCGCCTAAGATTTTCCTTTAAATATTTCGTGTGTAAATAGACAATAAACAATAACTTTTTGCATTTGTTTTTGGTTAAATTATGGATGTATGATATTTTATTAATTCGGTTGTAGAGACGAGAACTATTTACATAAAAATGTCTACTGGCGAGAGCGGTTTTATGTGGCTGAATTTCGCATACTATGTCCTTTCTGCGCTTGTTATTGGGTTTATATGGGATTGTAGCATGCTTACGCAGGATGGTTTGAAGAACATAGAGTTGTCTTACTGTGAGTACAGAGCATTGCTGGTACAAAGCAGCAGTCGGATGTCTAATAGGCTTCTTTAAAAGCACTTTTAGAACCGCTCTTTGCGCTCTCTCCACTCGCAGCATACTGTTAGCAAACGTGCCTCCCCACGTCGGTATGCAGTACATTAATATCGACTGCGCCAAGGAAAAGTAAACCAACTTCAACGTCTGTAGGTCAGCAGATGATCTTAATTTTTTGAAGACATACAAAAGTTTTCTTGTTCGGGAAACTAAAATTCCTATATGCTTGTCCCAGCTTAAACAGGAATCGATTTGAACTCCTAAATATCTCATTTCGTTTGTGCGTATGAGAGGTAGGCAGTCACAATTGAGACCAGAGTGAAGACAGGTATGAGCAATAATTTTTAGAGAGTCCGGAGGTTTAGACCCGGATGAACCAGAAAAAGCTATGAATTTGGTTTTGTTTGTATTTAAGGTTAACAGGTTGTCATTTAGCCAGGATGTTATGATTGACAGGGCTTTTTCAGTTTCTTTGTAGGCTAGCTGCCAGTCCCTTGCTTGCACAATCAGCGCCGTGTCATCCGCATATGTTATAATTCTGCAGTTACTAATTATCAGTTGACACAAATCGTTGATATACACCAAAAATAAGGTGGGACCAAGCACACTGCCTTGAGGGACTCCATATGTGAGAAATTCTTCATTGCTGGTGTAATTTCCAACCCTTACAAGCTGACTACGTTCAGTGAGGTAACTATGAAAAATTTTCAGGACCATGCCCCTTACCCCCACTGCTTCCAGTTTACTTAAAAGGATGGGAATCGAAACCGTGTCGAAAGCCTTCGACAGGTCCAAAAATACTGCTATGGTTTTTAGTTTGTTATCTAAAGACTGAATTACAGTAGTTGTTAAATCTATTACAGCGTCTTCAGTAGACCTACCCTTAGTAAACCCGTATTGGTTTTGAGAAATTATATTATTTTTGGTTAGAAAACTTATTAATTGTTTATTTATAAGTTTTTCAAAAACTTTAGAAATAGTAGTGAGTACTGAAATTGTTCTATAATTTCCGACACATTGTCGATCACCACTCTTAAAAATGGGGTGTACAATGGCCTTCTTAAATACTTTAGGAAAAGTCGCAGTAGTTATTGCAAGGTTAAAAATGTGTTTTAACCCTGGTATCAGGAGGTGACGGGCTGATTTTAGGACGGATGCAGATATACCATCCCAACCGACAGCACAGTTACTTTTCAGGCCCAGTATAGCAATCTCCAGCTCCTGCTCGGACACCTCAAAAACACCCATAGAGCAGCACGGGACGTTCATGCTTTGTGACGTGGGAGATACGGAATTCAGGATTTGATCTGCTAATAATTTCCCTATGCTTGCGAAGTACTTATTAACTATATCGACTGAATCTATAGGATTTTCACTCAAACTCAATAAGTCCTTTGGTGAGGTATTTTGTTGCTTTGTCTCCGTAATAGTCCTGATGGCATCCCAGGTTGCCCTGGGATCACCCCTGGCCTCTTCAAGTAGGTTTCGATCATAAATTATTTTTAGCTTTTTTAATAAGTTGTTGAAAAAATTACGATAGCGTTTGTAGGTAATACTGAGTATTAAGTTATCGGGATCTTTTTGAGCTTTACGATGTAATGTGTCTTTATTTTTTATACACTTCAGAAGTCCGGGGGTGACCCAAGGCTTTAAGATCCTTTTATTGTGCGGAATTAAAACCTCTCTAGTGTGTAAACGAACTATGGATGAAACTTTTTGAATTAGAGATTCAACGGCTACATTAGAATCGTTAATACTAAATAAATAAGTCAGGTCTGTTTTCCTCAAGACATCCAACACAGCTTCCTGCATCAGTACGCCTAATATAATGGCTTGATTTGTGTGACTTTTTTGTCGCGCCGACACTGAGTATCGTTGGGTTATGATCCGTGATCAATGTATCCAACACTAGTGTGGTTGCACTTTTATGCGACTTTAACATGACATGATCAAGACACGCCTGCACCCTTGTAGGGAAGTTGTGAGCGGGTAACATACCATGAGATGAAATAATATTAAGGTATTCTTCAGATTGGATATTTAAGTGATCTGGCATGATGTCTATATTTAGATCTCCTGTGACAACTAATGTTTTATAGCTATTAAGAGACGCCAACACCTCATTGAGACTTGTAAGGAAGTTGTCAAAGTTCTTTTTTGCCGGTGAACGATATATTGCGACAATAGCAACTTCATCGCTAGTGCATATCAGGCAATTAGCATCCAGTAATAAAGGTTGAATTATTTTATGTTTTAAATATGATTTTACATAAACAATTACACCATCGTTCTGATTACAGAAGGATGATTGGTAGTTGATATAGCCATCCAAAGTAGGTGCGTTTAGAACTTTACTAAGCCAGCACTCAGTCAGAACAATTACGTCACAAGTTATCTTAATTGAGTCTAAGAGAATAGTAAGCCGTTTAAAATTTGAGTTTAAGCTACGTATGTTCATATGAAATATATTAAGTTTCTTATCGGAGTTATTAACGTATTTTTTACAATCATGGGGAGAACAGAAGAAAGACTTAGAAACACTAATAGATTCCAAGTCATTAGATATCTCGGCTATGTTATCCACGGTGAATTTGAAGTTCAAGATTATTAGGGAACAGAAGTGACCGGAACGACAGAGTAAGATTAGTGTTCCCACTCAGCTTTTTTAAGACGTTTTCTTCGTGTGTGAGTGTGTATATGTAGTGTGTGCTATGCAATATTGTAAGATATGTGGCTGTTAAAAGTAATCCAAATATGTAAGTAACAAGGACAATAATTTATAGACAAAAAACATTTTAAGAAGCATGCAAATAGAAAGTTCGGAGACAGCAGAGCGCAATTTCCACAATTTAATGCCAGTCATTGGTCGCATTCTATTTTTCCTAGGTCACCTTCCACTTTTATATGTATCAACTGCGTACCTTCTCTTTTCCGAAGGTACACCTTACCATGAGCTGTCCAGCAGAAGGAGAACTCATTGACCTTGGCAAATTCCCGAGCAAGATAGAACAACCGCTTCGTCTTGTATGTCAGGTTTTCAGCAATGTAAATGGGAACTTGCGGGCATTGGAGTCCTAAGTGATTTGTGCCCAACCTATTTCCTTTGTTCACCTTGTTGAAACTCTTGTATACAGTCATCAAGTTGTCCCTCCGTAGAACACTAACAAAATCTACAATAATGGGTTTGACAATTGGGGATTTAGTATTTGTGCGGTAAACGTCACGGATTTCGGAATTCAAAATTTGGCAGTTTAATCCTTTGCTAATTGCAGAAACAACCTGCAGCAGGTCCGATTTTGTTTCTCCTTTTTTTGCAGGTACATTCCTAATCTCAATACTGGAACTCTTGTTACCCCTTTCCAAACTTTCAACTTTATCTTCCAATTGTCGTATGTAAGTCAGCTCTTCCTTGCGTTCTTGCTGCAGCTTTTCAAGCTTTAGCCTCATTTCATCGTACTTTTCCGAAAAAATAGAAAACGACGCTTGAAATTCATTATTTTGCTTAATAATGCCGTTTACGGAATCCTGAAGTGAGAGGAGTTTTGCATCCTGTTGTACAGAAAAGCTCCTGAAAAGTTCCTTCATTTCCTTCATGAAGTCGTACTCATCAACCTCTCCATGTTTACGTTTATACCTGCAGGTAATATTACTACTATCAGTGCTTCCAACAAAGACTTGCATGTTCGGCTCCGACGCAACACGTTGAGGTGAAGAAGAATTAGGAGTGCGGCTCATTTTTATTTTTATTTTATATGTTGGAGGGTAGGAAGGATTACAACCAAGGCAATCAATACACCAGGGCGGCAGCAATCCACAATAATCACACGCAAACGATGTTGTAACATCGTTGAACACTTGCCTTCTCGTTGACATTATGAAGTCTATCTCGTTTTTGGTCTGACCATCGGGGCTGAGCCAGGTCCACTTGAGGCGCAATGGTTTCCTGAAAAAAGAATTCATCGCAAAGAGTCCTTCCCTTTCCATGAAATCCATTAGCATCTGACCTCTGGGATTCCGATTTCCAACTCCAAATTGCCCCACTTTCGTCTCGTCCGCCTCTCGCATGCCCAGTTTTGCGTTAAAGTCCCCCATGACAACAGTGTAGTGGGTTTTGGAGGAATGTATGGCTCTACTGACGTCCTCATACATAGCCTCCACCTCATCGTCAGAGTATTTAGACGTCGGGGCGTAGACCTGTATAACCTTTAACGAATATCGTTTTGTTATTCTCAGTACAAGGTACGCCACCCGAGTCGAAAAGCTCCCGACTTTAACCACGTTGTTCACGAGGGACTTGTGGACAATAAACCCGACACCACCCTGGGACAGCTGGTCGCCTTCCCGGAAATAGAGCAGGTTGCCAGACCTCAGGATTATCGAGTCCTCTCCCTCTCTTCGGACTTCAGATAACCCCACAATGTCCCAGCGCAACCGGCTCAGTTCTTCCTCCAGTTCGACAATCTTCTCATCGGTCCGTAGTGTGCGCGTGTTAAATGTTGCCAGGGCCAAAGGTCGTCGTTTGTGATGGTAGCCGGACCTCTGCCGGAGATTCTTAGCACCCCTTGCTCCGCCGTAACCGAGTCCGCTACCGTAGACTGGAATAGCGGAGCTGCCGGGGACTAGGGGCCTGGGCTGTATCGTGTGCATCATTGGGGGGGGTTTGCCATAATCCCCACGCTTGGCAGGCGGGTTGGGGATCGCAGTGATTTGATATTACACAGGAGAAGCGCTGCTGCCCGCTTCCCTGGTGATTTCCCTTAGTCGCCTCTTACGACACCCACGGGAGGATATGGGTTGGTACAATTCTAGGCCCGGTACCACACGGGGTTCTTCTTTATATGGAATTATGCAAAAAATTATTAAATGTAACTTTTCCCAGGATACAACATTGTTAATTTTTGTGGGTAATAGGGGAAATTTGAGCAAAAGAGAACTGCTTAAGAGTTGTGAAACATTATGCAATCTGAATATTGGAAAGGTTGTCTTGTTTACATTCCCTTACAGTGACCAGTTGCCACAGGAAGAAAATAGGATTAGATTTGAACTAAATATGACAATGTCCAACTTGACATTTAATAATAAAATATTACATTTATTGACATTAATAATTATTTTAAGAATTTGTTTTTGACAAGAGATAGACATAACAATGTTATGTATTATCTTTCTAATTACTTTAAAAGACAGATAGCTGTGTCGCTATCATATTTTTTTCTATTACAGCCAAGAATTTGGCTAAACAACTTGCTTCTTTTGAGCAATGCAATGACATTCGAATTAATTCTGCCAATAATTTGGTATCAGTTGACATCATTAATAATTTAAATTAGAAATTAAGACAATAGAGCCAACCTCTAGCTATAACAATATACAGGATTACAAAGGTAACTCGGGAGGAAATTTAAAGTCAATAGATAATATTAATTTGGTGCATCAAAATATTCAAGGATTTATGAACAAAGATTTAGAGGTAGATTTATTCATGAACCATTATGGTATTGATATTCTTTGCATAACCGAACATTGGCTAAAAAGTCACCAGTTCTTGTTTAATTTTAAGAATCACCAGGTTGGTAGTTCGTTTAGCAGAATTAATGCTATACATGGTGGCTCATTAATTTTAGTTAGTAACCTGTTGAAATTTAAAAATCATAAAGACATTGTGGGCCTGTCTGTTGAACGAACAGCTGAAATTGCCTGTGTAGAGTTGGAGGGCTTCATTGTGTTAAGTGTGTACAGACCCCCTTCAGGATTGTATGACTGCTTTGAAAAGGTAATGGATGAAGTCTTACACAAGATTTGTGTTTCAAACAAAGCCATTATCTTTTGCGGTGATTTTAATATTAATTTATTAGAGAACTCTGGTTATTGTAATAAAATTATAAGTCTATTTCAGTCCTACAATCTTGTAAACCTATTTTTGGAGCCCACAAGAATAACACCTACTTGTGCCACGTGCCTAGATAATATTTTTACAAACATAATACCAAGCCACAAAGAAGTTTTAAATTTACTTGATTCTGATCACTGCGGACAAAGGATTACTATTCCAAACCATAGTAAAAAAGTGGCCAAAAAGGATATCACTGTTAACCCCAAAACTGAAAGCCGCTTGGAGGTTTTTAGATTTGATCTCATCAATAAATTGCCAGTCTTATCCAGTGCTGTTAATGCTGATCCTAATCATCTCTATGACAATTTTTTAATATATACTGTAAGCTATTTGATTCCACCTTTGTTCCCAAGACTATCTCTGTTAATAGTAAAGCATCTTTCTCTGATTGGGCTACCATCGGTATTCATA
Source organism: Sesamia nonagrioides (assembly GCA_017933935.1). Lineage (NCBI taxonomy): Eukaryota > Metazoa > Arthropoda > Insecta > Lepidoptera > Noctuidae > Sesamia > Sesamia nonagrioides. The sequence goes on along the minus strand of JADWQK010000989.1, from coordinate 91,721 downwards.
AAAGTAGAACTCGGCTTTATGAATTGTACAATGAGAGGATTTATATTAACACTGTTGAATTCAATTTATATGTTAGAAAATATTCAAAATTATTCAAACAAGTTTGTTATATGGCCAAGTCACGTTACTTGAGTTCAAAGATAAAGAACAGTGGCAATGTAATTAAAACGACTTGGAAAATTATTAATAGTGAAACAGGAAGGTCCAGTGATAGAAATACTGACTATAGCCTGTCTATTAATGACAACATAATTAAATCAGACTCGCAAGTCTCTGAGGCATTTGAAAATTTCTTTTCGGATATTCCTGTTTCAACTACTAAATCCCTAAACTCATCACCTTCTGTTGCGGAGTCTTTGCTTAAAGAAAATGTTAATGTTTGTGATTCGGAGTTTCATTTTGAACATGTTATCAGTAGAGATATAATTAAAATCTTTCACACTCTAAATGTAAAAAAGACGGCTGACCTATGGGGTCATTCGGTGGAAGTTGCTAAGTCTATTATTGATATTGTGGCACCCACTCTAGCTGTTATCTTTAATGCTTGTATTGACTGTGGAGAGTTTCCTGATCTCATGAAAAATAGTAAAATAATACCTTTGTTTAAATCTGGTAGTACATCAGACCCCACAAATTATAGACCTATTTCTGTACTACCTACCTTCAGTAAAATTTTTGAGAAATTAATTTTAAACCAAATGTTAATTTTTTTTAATAAACATAAATTATTACATAGCAAACAGTTCGGTTTTACAAGGGGTCGTTCAACTACTGATGCCGGTGTTGAACTTCTAGGTCATATATATAATGCATGGGAGGATAAATGCGATGCCTTGGGCATCTTTTGTGATTTGTCCAAGGCATTCGATTGCGTTCTTCACGATACGTTAATCAGGAAACTCCGCCACTACGGGATCCGGAACTCTGCACTGGATCTTATTACATCTTACTTGGGTGGTAGGATTCAAAGCGTTGACGTTAATGGAAAAAGATCTTCCGGATCTTTAGTAACAATGGGAGTCCCACAGGGGTCAATTCTTGGTCCTTTTTTGTTTCTTATTTACATCAATGACCTGCCGTACCTAATAAAGGATAACCACGATATAGTGTTGTTTGCAGATGACACTTCACTTTTATTTAAACTGAAACGTCAGCAACAGGTTACTGATAATGTAAATAGCGCGATCTCCAAAGTAGTCCATTGGTTTAATGTTAATAATTTACTCTTAAACGAGAAAAAAACCAAATGCATTAAGTTTATTCTACCTCACGTGAGGCAGGTGGAAACTAAAGTGTTGATAAAGGGCGAAGAATTGAAATCTGACGACAGCACAGTGTTCTTGGGTATAACTCTGGATGCTAAGCTTCAATGGGGTTCACATATAGAAAAATTGTCAAAAAAACTAAGTTCTGCTGCATACGCAGTTAGAACAATTCGTAATTTGACTGATGTTGAGACGGCCCGTTTAGTGTACTTTGGCTATTTCCACAGCGTAATGTCGTACGGCATTCTGTTGTGGGGAAATGCCGCCGATATTCAAACAATATTTGTTTGCTTTTAAAATCTTTTGTATGCTCATAAAAATATAAAATTGTTTAAAAAATACAGTGATGTCCATGATATAAATACTAGGAACAGGCACAAATTTATTGTACCTACAACAAGGCTCAAGAAAATAGGTGGCTCTTTCAGATGCCAATGTATACATTTTTACAATGGACTTCCAGAGGTGGTTCAAGATCTGAGCCTGAATAAATTCAAATCCTTCATTAAACGTAAGTTGTGTCAGAAAGCATTTTATAGTGTGAAGGATTATATTGAGGACAAAAAGGCTTGGGCTTGAGCTGCGTCCGATTTCTATACAATGATTGTTCTTTGATTTGTCCTCTTGTAGTTTTAATATGTAATTGTTTATGTTATTTATTCAAAGCCTGTATTACACACTATGTAGCCAAGCATATTGTACGTTACGGAATTGTATCGCTGACAGAGGTGTTCGGCACTTGTACGGCTGCACAGGAGCTAAACTTTCCACAGATTCGGGAACACTGTTGGAGCTGCTGAACCTTGGACAAAACCATCTTAGCATTGTGTAGATTCAATTTCTTAGTATTGTATAATTGCATGGCAAACGTGTGAGCACAATGTACGAATGTGCTGTAAGGCATTTATTTGTTGGGTTAGTCTTTTTTATTGACTTAATTGTGCTCTGGCTGTTGAGAGTATGTCATGCTCACTCAAATGTCTCGCTGATGGTGGCGTGTGTTTTGGGTAATTGGGTTCCCTTCGATATGGTTGAGCTGAATGATGCTGATCCATACGTCATGTTCGTGAACGGACGCCGTCGGAGGGGACTGGTCATCTCTTAGCTGCCACGGCGTATTTTAATTTCTGAATTGATTTTTGTATGTTTTCCATAATGGACGCTCTCAGCGTACAATATATTTCTGCATCGTTCTCACGCGTTTAATTTAACATGAATGATGTAATCAAATATTTGTAACAATAGCTTAAAAATTTAAAAGAGTGTCCATGGAGTTTTTTGCCCGTTCTTCTCCATAGGTACCTACTCTTTGGAATGGGCGACTAGCTTCATCTTATTGACTGACCGACCTTCTGACAATTCAAAAGTGCCTGTAACTGGTTTATTTGAAATAAATGATTTGATTTGATTTGAATATTAATATAGATAGAAATATAAAAGTATTTTATTGTGATGAATGATGATGAAAACATACAGAAAGTACTTCAAACTCATGTCAGAAAAAAAATATTGATAACCATGTTGTGTAGATTGGGATACACTCGGATTAATTCAATAATGGGATTTTCATTCAAGCACCTTGTGGTTTGTTTTTTGGGCAGGTGCAAGAACAAATAAAGCGGATGGTTTGCTGACACGTGAGCATGCCACGTACAATTGATCTTCTTCATCGAACTTCTGACTTCATCGAACTAACCTTTTTGGTAGTTTCCTCACCTGAAATAAAGCAGTAAAAATTGTATTTTAGAACCCCTAATAGGTTAACGACTCTTACAGCTACTCTCTACTAAATTAGAAACTACAACTTATTTGGGTACTAAAAGCAAACATAATAAAATGTATATCAAGTGAAAACAACAATATTGATCTTACCATTATTCCGTCCATTATACCGTCGTCTCCTTGCCAAAACATCAGCGGGTATTGTAATGCGTCATATTATGAACAATGTGTTTGATATTTCTTTGTAGTTGCCCAGTATTGCGTCGTGTAAGTACAATATCATGTGTTTCAAAGTTTTCACCAACAATCAGGATTGCCACTTCATCTATTGTTGGAGGATTAAATGTGCGTTCATGTGTTCCAGCTGGTCTTTTACCTGCTCTGATCAGAACTTTGCAGTCATCAATTGGCATGCGCTCTAAAGCAGTCTTGAAAAGCCTAACCAATGCATGATGTTCATGAAGCATTTGCTGCAGATCTTGGAGAATTGCTCTTTTCGTAGCTGTGTTAATCCCTTGATGCCGGTCAAGTTGTTCTTTCATATTGCCCATGAAGTATATTTGCAAGAATTCATGCTGTGCATCCTCTATAGGTTGCAATGATCCAATGCGATGGCAAATCTGGCCTTGAATCTGTAAAGTCAAAGCCATAATTAGATTTACAATCACTTTTTTTTTTCAAATAATAACATGCCATTTTTATTTCAGAGACAAATACAGAAATTTATCAAACTACATTCCAGATTTTTTTTTACAATCCTAGAAAATAAAGTTTTTAACGCAAATTACCTAAATGTCTGATTATATCCCTATTCTTCGATAATTTCCGCCCCAAATGAAGTCATTTGGGGCGGAGGAGGAGGTATTTGAATTGCCGGGTACTTTTTTTGATACGATGTGTCTCAGCGTTTTGAATATCCAGCTCAGTTTTATAATCCTATTAGTGACCTGTTCTAGCTGGGGGTACCACGTTAGTCTCTGGTCAACAATAACTCCCAGATATTTTGTTTGTGACACCCTGAGTAGTCTCGGACATTGACAATTTTTTGAGTCATCACATGTATGAACTCTTATTTCATAATCAATATTCGATTGTGTCTTGTGTGATATACTGAAACAAATGTAGTTCGTTTTAGCTGTATTAAGAGAGAGCAGGTTATTTTTGAGCCATTCTGCTATTTGGGACATACCGGCCTCAGCACTTCGGGCAACTTCCTGCCAAGAATTCTCAGAAAACACTACAGCAGTGTCGTCAGCATAAGAAAACACTCCAGCGTTATTGATTGGAAGATTGCAGAGGTCGTTTATGTAAAGCAGGAACAATGTGGGGCCCAGTACACTACCTTGAGGTACCCCAAATGTGACATTCGCATTACGACTAACGTGTTCTCCCACCTTAACCCGTTGCTTTCTGTTTGTGAGATAATCTTTTAACATTTTTAGTGGAATTCCCCTCACACCCGAAGCTTCAAATTTGTTAACGAGGATGAGAACAGAGACGGTGTCAAATGCCTTCTTTAAGTCCAGAAAGATAGTTAAACATTTCCTACCCTTATCCAAATCATCAGCTACAAGCGAGGTGAGGGCTGTAACTGCGTCCTCGGTTGAAACTCCTTGCCTGAATCCAAATTGTGAGGTACTTAAAGTATTAAATTTGTGCAAGAATTTCATTAATCTCTTATTTATAAGTTTTTCAATGACTTTCGATATCGCTGGTAAAACGGAAATGGGCCTGTAATTATTGATATCGTCTCTGTCCCCGCCCTTATGGATAGGAATGATGATTGATTGCTTGAGTGGCTCAGGGAAGATACCCAGTGAAAAACAAAGATTAGTTAAATGGGTTATGATTGGAGCAATTTCCGGGCTTACGTGTTTTAAAAATCTAATGGATACATTGTCCCAGCCAGGAGCGCTGTCAGATTTAAGGCTCATCAAGATTGCACTCACCTCATCGGGATCAGTGTCTAAAAGAACAAACGATTTCACTTGTTCTGATACCGTTTTCGATCGAGAAGCATTTAAATTAAGTGCCGAGGGTTGAATTTTTTGGGCTAGCTCTTTACCAATATTTACAAAAAAATTGTTTATGAAATTTACCAACTCTGTTGGATTTGGTCTCATGCGAAGTAGTTCTGTGTTTTGACTCTTAAGATTATTTGTGTAAGTTAAGGTTTTAATATTTTTCCATAATAATTTATTGTTAGTGACATAAAAAACATTTAAAAATATAAAAAATAGTAGCCCACCGGTATCGGGAACAGGGTCCAAGCTACCGGCGGTCAGGGCTCCAGAGAGAGGAACTTCCTGACAATGCGAGCCGTGTCCAGAATTACAGCTTTCTGAATCAAGCCCTTGATCCAGCTCCCTAACGAGAGCCTCCTGAGGTGTTGGTCGAGGCTCTTGGCTATTAAGCCATTGGCTGTCACGACTATCGGTACAATGATTGCTGAATCCACCTCCCACATGTCGACAACCTCGTATAATTATTATTATTAATAATAGTGCTAGTTACTCTGAAATGAACTGAAATACCATGCAAGTAAATTTACCATTTTTTTTATTTCTTTTAATGGCCTCTCAATCGCCTAAGATTTTCCTTTAAATATTTCGTGTGTAAATAGACAATAAACAATAACAGTATAAACAAAAAAACATGTTTTAGAAATTTAGAAACAGTAAATAATAACAAGATACTCGTTTATATAGCGTCTGTAATTTGTATTGCCTTCAATGAAATGAGAAATACTCAACATACTATTAATTCCTCTAAAAAGGTTGGCTACCCTAAACTACACACATTGTTGCAAGGCCAATCAAAACAAAACAAATGTTATCCCACCAAAAACATTCTGTAAAAAAATGCCAAGCCTCGCTGGAGCTGTTGGTTTATCTGTAAAAAGTAATGAAATCTAGACAAAGTCGTGTCAAGTTTAAGGTTCCTTACTGCGATTTCTTCAATATTATTATAGTTAATATTGTGTGACTTGGCCGTTGAACACGTTAGTGCGATTTTGTTAACACGTAATGTTATATCTGTTGTAACTACCTATGTTTGTTACGTGAGATAATAGCCCATACTGGTATTTGTAATTGGACGCTATTTATTGCTGTTATTGATTGTGCATCACATGTATTCAACATTGAAAATGATCGAATCGACCACCTATCTAACATAAAATAGACGTACAGATGGATTTCTATCAATGATTAGTTCATCAGTACTGAAAATATTTTCTTTACTGTTCGTTTCCGGCTCGTCTATACATTAGTATTATTGAAATGCGCAGTTTTATCAAGCGCCGGTTATTAAAACAACGTTTCCCAAGTGGCTATTTTCCATCGTCAATGGGTAGCGGTACTGGCGACAGATTGGTGCAATGGTGTCATTGAGCACCTGAATTTGTATACCCTTGAACGGCCAAGTCACACAATATTAACTATAATAATATTGAAGAAATCGCAGTAAGGAACCTTAAACTTGACACGACTTTGTCTAGATTTCATTACTTTTTACAGATAAACCAACAGCTCCAGCGAGGCTTGGCATTTTTTTACAGAATGTTTTTGGTGGGATTTCACTTCTTTTTGTAGAAGCGTATTATATTGATTTTATTATTTAACACAGTTTTTTTTTTCTTTTTAGAAGTAGTTATTACAAATCTTCCTTTTCTTTTTCCGGTTCTGATTCTTGTACAATAACAATAGTTTTATGTATTGCCCATTCGCGTGGCGCGCGTAGTTGTATTCAGTGATCGCTGAAGCTTGAGCTTTTATACTCTTGAAGTCAACATTTACGTTAACTTCTTCAATCAATATGAGGTGCGCCCAATGAAAATTGTTTACTCGTGGAAGTGCCATATAAGCGTGGCCACGAGAGAATATGGAGGTGCCAATGTCAATTGTTTATAGTTAGAACTTGGCTCTTGTGAATTGTTAGGGCATACGCCATACAGATTGGGAATTGTTTTCTGTACAAGCATGCCCGGGTTATGATCTCAAATTATGACTTACGTAATCCATACTCACATTATAAATGCGAAAGTATCTCTGTCTGTCTGTCCGGCTTTCACGCCATAACTACTATACCGATTGCAATGAAATTTGGTACACGGATAGTCTAGAGCATGAGAAAGGACATAGGCTATATAACATTCTGCTATGACCAATAGGAAAAGAGCAGGAATAAAACTGTTGCAAAAACGGGAGCAAATGCGGACGTACATATTGCTCCCATTATTTTATATCAACTGAGCTCTTTCAGTTCGAAGCTTACGCGGGTGAAACCGCAGCGCACAGCTAGTAAGCAAAAATTCGTGAATCAAATTATAAGCGAATTTTTCTAACAATTGTTTAGGCTTTGTTTGGTCTTCCTGGTCCCACCTCACTTTTTGTACAAGCCTATCGAACCATTAACTAAACCAAACATCAATGTTTCTCCCAAGCATTACTTTAGCACCCTGTTTATTGATTATAGTTTCTTCCAGTCCAGCAGTCATCTTCGCATCATCTTTATATTTTTGTTAACAAGCCCGGGCTTTTGTTATCATACATTTTGAACAATCCAAGGAATCTTTAGCAACTAACTTTATCTCGGGTTGCGGAACTGCTTTTAACATAGTATTATTTAACTGCATACACATATTTCTCGACGGTAGTAAACAAACAGTACCTTCTGGTACGTCCCTCAAACATTGTGCTATTTCCATTAAACATTCCTTCATTGGAATGCGAGAGCAGAGGTATCAATCGCTTAGGCAGTATGTCTCTGTCTGATTGAGTTGTCAATCCTACTCTGCTTCTTTTTGACATTTCTTCAAACGTAGAATCAGCGGTATATTCAACGTAAGTTTGTTGTTACTAAAAAATTCAATCCATAAGTTTGGAATTCTTATAACTTTGTTAATTTCTAAAGGGATTAGTTTTCCAAACGGTGACTTTTCTCTGACGGCACTCTAATTACGTAACACACTATTCATATTAATTGGAATCATTTTGAAGTATATTTCTAATATATTGCTCCATATGTTCAAAAAATTAATGCTTAAAAATGTTAATAACGCAATGAACGTTGTTGATCTGTCAAAATGAAACCCATTGCTATTGATGGCGTTTTACGTAATTACACTGCTGATTGGAGTTGTAAAAGATCCCCAAGCACAAAAATATGTTTTTTTCCAAACCAAACAATGTAGGTTAATTAGATGTCATAGACATTTCACCTATAATAAATAGTTCAACAGTTTTTAAGTCTGTCCTTAAGCGGGTATCACCGCCACTCGTTAGTCCAATCTATACTAATATATAAAGCTGAAGAGTTTATTTGTTTGTTTGAACGCGCTAATCTCAGGAACTACGGGTCCGATTTGAAAAATTCTTTATGCGTTGGATAGCCCATGAATCCAGGAAGGCTTTAGGCTATATAACATCACGCTGTGACTAATAGGAGCGGAGCATAACTAAACCACGTGAACGAAGTCGCTGGCGCCCGTTAATGAATTATATGTTGAAGCTTTCTAAATACATATGAATGTGGTACTTTAGTGAATGGTTTCGTACGAATTTAACCTGAAAACATATTCTTAATGTTCCTGATCTCTGATAGAGCAGCGGTGGACTAGTGGTATCATCCGCGATTTACAAGTTGTAGGACGTAGGTTAGAAACCGATAAAGCGCCTGATATCTTTACTTTGTGTACATCATCACCACTGCTCTCAAAAGAGTGCAGTGAAGGAAAACTTCGTGAGGCAATTGGCATACCTTAGAAGCAAAAACTTCGAAGGCATGTGATATTTATCAACCCGCACTGGGCCCGTGTAGATTACGGCCCACTCAATCTCATCGAGAGGATATAGGTATTATTCATTTTATCTCATTAGTCCAATCCTTACTAATATTATAATTGGGAAAGTGAGTTTGTCAGTAGAACCGATTGCTTTGAAATTTTGCAGACGTAAAGATATAAGTCTGGATTAAGTAATAGGGTATAATAGGATTTTTATCCCGTAAGAATCGATATTCCCTAGGATAATCTAAAAAGCGATGTAACCTAATTCCACGCGGGCGAAGCCGCGAGTGGAAAGCTAGTGGATTATATTTTGACCAAATTTTGAGTGAAATTTATTTTAGCGTAATTTTTTTATTCCATTTGTGTAATGTTTATGTTCGAGTTGAAAAGTTAGTAGTACTTAGTAATCGTTCGACTATTTCTTCGTGTAAACTAAAAAGTATAAAAGCCAGTCTATAGACAGTCTATAGATCTGGAAACAGTAATATTTGTTAGAAATAATTTCCATTTCTTTTCGCGAATGGCATATAAATTTCCAAGAAACAGGCGTGATCAAAGTTAGCTTTGTCTGCATGGGAGCAGAACAGCACTTATGCGCAAAGTGTTTTTTGCATGGCTCCGATTATTTACAACAAGTTACCCAAAAGTTGGAGGGAGCTAAATAATGTACACATTTATGTGTCAAAGCTTACTATAGTATTAATGAATTTCTGACAGAACCATTTATATTGACATAGATTTTGATGCATTGTTATTTTTTTCCTCGTGCTACCATTTATTTTTTTTTTGTTTTTTCTAATTTCATTATATTTATTTATATTTTTTTTTATATGAAATTTATAATTAAAATCATTATTGTTCAAAATATTTGCACGCCATACTAGGTGGCAAACATGTATGATCTTATTTTTCTTTTTATGTTATCCTGCATGCATTTTCTTTTATTCTTTTATGCACACACATATATAAGCAAATAAATATATCTTTATGTTTATCTAGTCTTATCCAGAGTTTTTATCACAGCAGAAGGGGAGGAATTCCCACCAGTAGGACGCTGTAAGCGAGATTAAATTAGAAGATATATGTGTCCCACTATGCTGGATTTTTGCAATGACAATCATGTTTTTATATGTATCAACAGTAGAAGGGGGCGTTACCATATCTCTAATACAGCTGACACCAGCGGAGGCTTATTCATCAGATACTTCAGACCTTCGATTTTTGACATCAAAAGAAGCGGCCCACCAAGTTGAATATTGTTTGTAAAGCCGGTATGTCGATCTCTAATAGTTTGGTTGGGCTCTTGTGATTTCTAATCAGGGTCACCAGATGCTCCAGATCTTAGGTTATCCTAGTTTTTTATAGTTTTCCCTGTAAGTGACAATTGAATCATACCTCTGTACCAAACCTCAGCTCTCTGAGTTTACGGGAAGAACTAGTTCTATTTTGATGATCATTTGGTGAATGAGTGTCATAAATGTGAAACTCTGCTTTCGCTTAACTTCGGAACTAAACTATCTACAGACTTGAAATTTTGAATTTTAAGTAATTGAGTATAGCTTACTGGATGACGAACATTTCCTCCTTCTGATCTTATCCAAAGGTTACTGCAGACAATAATTTTAACCCATATGGGTGCAAAGTTCTCATCAATATAAATGAATTAAGTTCAAACGCAAAGTAGCTGGGTACTGTGAACCGTTGAGGAGTCCCCTAACAGCCCGTCGTCTTCGTCATAAGACCTCTAATGACAATCCCAATTTATCTAGGTGTAAAGCTTTTATCAATACAAATTAATCAAATATAAACACAAGGTAGCTGCTGTGAATCGTTGAGGAGTTCCCTCGACCGTCTAGGGTTTTCATAATCAGACTACTGCAGACCTTCATTTGAACCCTCATGGGTGTAAAGTTCTCATCAATATAAATGAATTAAGTCCAAACACAAGAAAACTACTGTAAACCGTTGAGGAGTACGCGGAACTGACCTTAGTCTTCATCGTCAGGGCCTTTATGACAGTCACAACTCATCGAGGTGTAAAGTTCTCATCAATACAAATTAATCAAACATAAACACAAGGTAGCTTCTGTGAATCGTTGAGGAGTTCTCACGACTGTCTCCCAGCTGCATCATCAGATCTACTCCGTACCTTTATTAAATTGTAGTGTTTTATAATACTTATTGAAAATAGTAAGAAATGCCCTTGTCACCCCTACGATTTTTTAAAGTAACCCTTGATTTCTCTGGTTTTCCATCATCAGATCCTGACCTGGTAACTATGGGACCACCTGGAAAGTATACCTTTTCAAACAAAATAGAAATTTGGAAATCGGTCCAGGCATCTTAGAGTAATCGATGAATATACCTAAATAATAAAAAAAAAAGATTACTACGAATTGAGAACCTGCCCCTTTTTTGAAGTCAGTTAATGAAGCGGCCCACCAAGTTAAATATTTTTTGTAACGGTGGTACGTCAATCTCTAATAGTTTGGTTGGGCTCTTCTGTTTTCTAATCAGGGTCATCAGGTACTTCAGATCTTCGATTATCCTAGTTTTTATATTTTTCCCTTTATTTGACCATTAAACCCTGCCTCTGTACCAAATTTCAGCTCTCTGAGTTTATGGGAAGTACTACTTCTATTTTGATGATCATGAGTGAGTGAGTGTCGAAAACACGGAACTTTACTTTCGCTTAACTTAAGAACTGGATAAGCTACAGACTTGATATTTTAGATTTTAAGTGTGTAAATACAGCTTACTAGATGACCAAAATTTCAGCGTTCTGGTACTATCCAGAGGTTCTTAATTAGGAGCCTGAAAATGCAGCGAAATGGTTCGGGTAAAGATGGTACGGCAGTGTTTGCTTCGCGCTCGACTTGGCGAGGGCACTGCCGTGCCCTCAGATATAAAAAGGCGTTCGTCGGCCGTTTACACTATCGAGACATTTCTGAACGTTATACGTTCCTTAATTGAAATAAATATAATTATAGAATTATTTATTTAGTTTGACAACAATGGTCTAATGGTTATTCCAATAATAAGTTGATGTTAGTTATATGAAATTTAATTATATTCAATTACATTAATTTAAAATTTAAAATACACTCAATTAAAATTACATTTTATTAAATTAAATTACATAAAATAAATGATATTTCATTAAAAAAAGTGTATAGATGGTATATGTCTATCTCTTCTGGATATCCCACAAGATCAATTTTTTGTCATTTACTTTTTACGACAAATACCGTCTAATTTTTGAAGCGATTTTAACCAATACAGCATTCATCCTTATCCAATTTAATACCTTAAATACATTGTTGATTTAATATAGATCTATAATGTCACCCTTTACAGCATAAATGATTTAAGTGAATATTTTCGAAGGTATTACAGATTACAAATTGCGGGGCGTCGCGTTTACGGCGGTACCGACCGGCCGGGGCGCGAAGGGAACAGCTGGCCGCCATGTTTTTTTAGACGACGTGCACAGTTTTTCTGTAGTGTTTTCAGTATCAGCATTGCACCCGTGCGAAGCCGGGGCGGATCGCTAGTTAAATTATATGAATCCCATTGATCCCTGCCGCAAGAGTAACCGAACAGCGTGCTTAAGTATTGGTTTCTCGGTTCGGGTTTTCAGTATACTGTTGTTAATGTTCTCATTCAAACTGACGTTTAACAAGAGTTTAAGTTTTAAAGTCGTATTAAGAACTTTATTACGTTTGTCGAATTATAGTTTTAAATACAATTACTGGATCAAAGATTTGTTTTTGGACTAAAGTTAAAACTCGTTTTGAGGTGAAACGGAAAGTGTTACTAGAAAAGTGAGCATTTAAACTATTAGCGCCTTTTAAATATATGAAATATAACGAGATTTCTTTTCCTTCCGTTTCAGGAAGAGTTTCAGCCAAAGACTAAGAGGTTATTTTCTTGGCATCCGCACACAGACCGCCTCTAGAACGCAATTAAAAATGTAATTATTTTCTGCCTGCTGCAAATTGGATCAAAAATTTCATCCTCTCTATTTACTTCTTGTCATTATTAGATTTTGTTCCTTTTGAGATGCATCGAATTTTTTAAGGAGAATAATTTTTAGGGTCCCGTGATTGTTATTTTTTTTTTTGAACGAAATCATCAAATGACCTTTCCTGCTCTAGGCACGCGGAAGGGAGTGTCAGACTTTTACTGACTAAAACCTATTCGAGCTCTTTCACTTGTCTGTCCGATAGGGGCCTGTCCTACCTTAGAGATTAAAAACGGGACCTTATAACTAAGACTGCACTATCTGTCTGTCACCAGAGTGTATCTCATGAAGTCAGATGATAACACAAGGTGTACATAATGTCAGATGACAACACAAGGTGTACATAATGTCAGATGACAACACAAGGTGTACATAATGTCAGATGACAACACAAGGTGTACATAATGTCAGATGACAACACAAGGTGTACATAATGTCAGGTGACAACACAAGGTGTACATCGGACGCTCATTTTCAGCTGCAACATTATTTTTTCTTTATACGAAACCTGAGTATAGTTTGTTCAGAATAAGCAACTGAATTGATTCCATTCATTTTTACCTCATGTTATATTTTTTCCAAAATATATTTAGAAAATGTTGCAGTGTGGTTACCGAGCGCAACGATACAGTTCACAGCGGATCATAACGTCCTCGGGCCGCGCCGGCCGGCCTAGCGCCGCGCCGCGTCGCTGTAGGCGCGAGTGGGCGAGCGGCGCGCTGCCCATATTGTTGTACGGATAACTAGGTAACATAACAAGCTCATAAATTTATCATATCTCATGATAGCTTTTTGAAATATTGTACATAAATTCTTTACATAAAAATACTGGACACGTGTTTCAGGTTTTGCATATACAAAAACTAACGTTGTATATACATTAGAATATGTTACTTTTTATCCCGATATTCCTATGGGACCGACGCTCAGGTATGCAAATAGAATCGCGGGACGCTGCTGGCCCCATAATTTTCAGCAGACTTTGGATAACTAAGCCGATAATTTCCGAGATGGCACACTATTAAGTAAATCCACAGAACCTTCTATTGGGAAAACTTCACAAGCGTTTTAATCATAGTCTATCAAAATACTTAATACGAATTCACCTACGTATAAGACTGACATAAATTGTAATCATGAGATGGGATAATGACTAGATCTGCAAGGTTTTTTTTACCCGACTACGCGCCGCAAAGGATGATAATGAATTCATCAATATGTATGTACATATGTATGTTTGTTCCTTTGAAGCATTATACAGACTAAACGCCTGGGCCGATTTTTATGATTCATACGTCCTTTTAGTCCTGCGGGTATCACTAAAATTAAATTTGTAAATGTGAGGACTGTAGTCTAGTATACTATGAAGAACTATCAGTTAATGAAGTAAAAAAATAAGTCTGTAGTAACGTAGATAGTCGTGGCCTTAAAATACTGTAGAACCTTAAAATACTTAACTACTTACTCAAAATACTTTGAAGATGGGTCAACATCTATGGCCGGTAGTGTATTAAAATACTTAACTACTTACTCAAAATACTTTGAAGATGGGTCAACATCTATGGCCGGTAGTGTATTAAAATACTTAACTACTTACTCAAAATACTTTGAAGATGGGTCAACATCTATGGCCGGTAGTGTATTAAAATACTTAACTACTTACTCAAAATACTTTGAAGATGGGTCAACATCTATGGCCGGTAGTGTATTAAAATACTTAACTACTTACTCAAAATACTTTGAAGATGGGTCAACATCTATGGCCGGTAGTGTATTAAAATACTTAACTACTTACTCAAAATACTTTGAAGATGGGTCAACATCTATGGCCGGTAGTGTATTAAAATACTTAACTACTTACTCAAAAATACTTTGAAGATGGGTCAACATCTATGGCCGGTAGTGTATTAAAATACTTAACTACTTACTCAAAATATTTTGAAGATGGGTCAACATCTATGGCTTGTAGTGTATTAAAATACTTAACTACTTACTCAAAATACTTTGAAGATGGGTCAACATCTATGGCCGGTAGTGTATTAAAACATTTCTAACTACTTACTCAAAATACTTTGAAGATGGGTCAACATCTATGGCCGGTAGTGTATTAAAATACTTAACTACTTACTCAAAATACTTTGAAGATGGGTCAACATTCATGGCCGGTAGTGTATTAAAATACTTAACTATTTACTCAAAATACTTTGAAGATGGGTCAACATCTATGGCCGGTAGTGTATTAAAATACTTAACTACTTACTCAAAAATACTTTGAAGATGGGTCAACATCTATGGCCGGTAGTGTATTAAAATACTTAACTACTTACTCAAAATACTTTGAAGATGGGTCAACATCTATGGCCGGTAGTGTATTAAAATACTTAACTACTTACTCAAATACTTTGAAGATGGGTCAACATCTATGGCCGGTAGTGTATTAAAATACTTAACTACTTACTCAAAATACTTTGAAGATGGGTCAACATCTATGGCCGGTAGTGTATTAAAATACTTAACTACTTACTCTCAAAATACTTTGAAGATGGGTCAACATCTATGGCCGGTAGTGTATTAAAATACTTAATTCATTTACTCAAAATACTTGAAGATGGGTCAACATCTATGGCTGTAGTGTATTAAAATACTTAACTACTTACTCAAAATACTTTTGAAGATAATAACATCTATGGCCGGTAGTGCATTAAAATACTTAACTATTTACCTAAAATAATTTTTGAAGATGGGTCAACATCTATGGCTGGTAGTGTATTAAAATACTTTAACTACTTACTCAAAAATATTTGAAGATGTCAACATCTATGGCCGGTAGTGTGTATTAAAATACTTAACTACTTACTCAAAATAAATACTTTGGAAGATGGGTCAACATCTATGGCCGGTAGTGTATTAAAATACTTAACTACTTACTTCAAAATATTTCTTTGAAGATGGGTCAACATCTATGGCCGGTAGTGTATTAAAATACTTAACTACTTACCAAAATACTTTGAAGATGGGTCAACATCTATGGCCGGTAGTGTATTAAAATACTTAACTACTTACTCAAAATACTTTGAAGATGGGTCAACATCTATGGCCGGTAGTGTATTTCCTAGATCGAATGCCGAGTCATTAGGCAGTTGTTGTCAAGTGCAGTACTACATGCTATCGACATAATAGGCTTGAAGGAATAGGCTCGGGCGTGTGATAGGTCTTCACGGCTACTGCAATACTCGGAGGGGTAAAAAGGGTGAATGTACGGTCGTAAATTATTTAGAGCTGCTTGTGATGACGGGTTATTTCTCCTGATTGCAAATAGATTTTCATGATCTAATGGAATATCAAAATAGTTAGAAAAGCTGTTGATTATGTTCAACCTAGCATTGAGCAGAATCAAAAGAAAGTCATTCTGTTACTAAAGAATCATATTTTGCTAAATGTAATTTATATATAAATATCCTGACAATACAATAAATACTATTAAAATGCCCACGTAGGTATACTACAAAAATATAAAATACAACTTGTCCAATCCTTTAAATAATATTGTTTGTCTGTGTTACAACCAGTCGTAATAAACTCATCTCCGAAGACACACGTTTGTTTTGTTCCTAAAAATCACACCGACCCATTCATCTACAAATTTGAACCAGGTACTAAGCATATGGTCCAAACGTGCCGGATTGTTATGAATGGGTCGATCAGCGAGCTCGGTGCGCGAATACAATAGGAACCGCATTCCTTAGATAAGGATTCGTAGAAAAAAGTTGTTTACGAGTTATTAGTGCGAAGACTATACAAAGTTAAAACGAAGTGAATAAAGACATTGATTTGAACTTGAACATTGAGTGAACGTGTTTTTGTGTATAATTTGGAATAATTTAATACTGAAAAATGACTTCTCCTACGTCGGAACAGTCAAGATATTTATCTACATTGGAAGATGTGGCGAGTATGATACAGAAGACACAAATTAACTTAAAAAAGTGCCCGAAGCAGCGACTAACAGAAGGTTACATTAAGGCGAGATTGAAATACATTGAGGAGTATTGGGAGTCGTTTAAACAAGCAAATACCAACCTTATGAAATGTACTCCACGAGAACAACGAGGAATATTGCCGTACTTTTTAAACGAGGAATTTTATACGTATGAAGATATGTACATTTCTATACAGGCGGACTTAACTGATCTCCTATCTTGTATGACGTCACAAAAGAGATTAGCAGAAGCTACCGATGTGTCCACTTGTTCACAAAATGCTCAATTACCGTTTGCCAAGCTCCCAAGGATACAGTTGCCAACCTTCTCAGGCAAATATGAAGAATGGACGACGTATGAAGATTTGTTTACTGCCTTAGTTCACAACTCTGCTATTAGTGACGTGCAGAAGTTGCACTATTTGAAGACGAGTGTTTCGGGAGAAGCAGAAATGTTACTGCGCCATATTCAAGTGACAGACAATAATTATACACAGGCATGGGAACTTCTTAAGGGACGATTCGGCAACAAGAAAATGATTGTATCATCTATTCTTAAAAGATTATTTAACCAAAAAAGGTTAGTAACCCATCAGCTGGTCAAATCAAAGCCTTGCTTGACACTACCGTAGAATGTATCAACAGTTTAAATAATATAAAAATATGTACAGATTCATGGGACCCAATAATAGTTTTTCTGGTTGGTCAGAAACTTGACCAAGAGACCGTGAGACATTGGGAAGAGCAGGCTTATAGAGAAAAAAGCGATGAGTTGTCTTCTTGGGCGGAGATGAGAAAGTTTCTCGAGACTAAGTTCCGTACACTCGAACTAGTTTCGCCCATCACCTCCACGACCCTTAAAGAGAAGACGCAAGGTCATAAAGTATATCATTCTACAGCAAAGGATAGTGATGGCGATATTTTGCAAGCTGCACACGCTAACGTGAATTCCACGCCTTCATGTTCATTCTGCAAAGGTGATCACTACATATTTAGTTGCAAAGAGTTTGCCAAACAAACTGTGCAGCAGCGTCATGAATTCGTGAAGAATAAAAACCTTTGCTTCAACTGTTTAGTGCCGAATCACAATGTCTACAAATGTAAACAAAAAAGAACGTGCCGAGTCTGCGGAAGAAAACATCATTCTCTTCTACATCAAGTCAAGGAAACAGCACAAGAGGAGAAGAAACAAGAAGAAGAATCAAAGAAACAAGAACAACCCGAACAAAAGATCACAACCGCACACTTCTCTAAAGAACAGCTTGGTCGTCAAGTGTTATTGGCTACAGCACAAGTAAATGTCACATCACGCGACGGTAAAACACATCTACTTCGTGCATTGATTGACCAAGGCTCGGAGGCTTCATTCGTATCATCAAGAGTAGTCGAACTCTTAGGATTGAAGAAGACTTGTATCAACGGTGTAGTCTCAGGAGTTGGAGAAGAAAACCTGGTGCCTATCAAACATGTAGTTGACTTGGCAATCACATCGCGACATAACCAAAGGGAGGTTATTCATGTAAAGGCTTATGTTTTAAAATCAGTTTCTACAACATTACCTTCGAAACACATATCGATGAACTGGCCTGAGCTTCAAACATTAATATTGGCTGATCCTTCGTGACATTTTACTGGGTTCAGACATTTTCTGTCAAATTATAGAAGTTGGACTGCAAAAATTATCCGATGGTATAGTGGCTCAAAAAACGCGATTAGGTTGGATCCTGTCAGGTCACAAGAAAGACAAATTGGAAGAACACAAAATAACTACACTACATGTTACAAGTATGGTATCAGAAGACAATGATATTTTGAGAAGATTCTGGGAAATAGAAACAGATACATACAAGAAAAGAAAACTATTTACAAAGGAAGAACAAATGTGTGAAGATATTTACAAAAATACAACTAAGAGAGTTAATGGAAGATACATAGTGCACCTACCTTTGAAGCAAGCTGTAGAAGAAATAGTAAAATTATGCGGAGATACTAAACAAACAGCTATATGTAGATTCAAGGGATTAGAAAGGAAATTTCAAAAATCAAAGATGTTAAAGTCAAAATATACTAAGGTAATACATGAATATATGGAAATGGGTCATCTGAAAAAATCTGATTCAGCTGACGACAACAAATCAATCTATTTGCCTCACCACGCCGTGATACGTGAAGATAAGGATACATCTAAGGTTCGAGTAGTTTATGACGCATCTGCTAAGGGTTCTAACGGTCATTCGCTGAATGATACTATGATGGTTGGACCTGTCTTACAGCCTGATTTGAGATCCTTAATCATCACATGGCGAACCCATAAGATATGTGTAGTGGGAGACATAGTAAAGATGTACCGCATGATTAATATGACATCTGAACATACAAAATTGCAACGCATCGTCTGGCGAGATAATCCTGAAGACAAACTAGAAGACTATGATTTGACGACGGTAACTTTTGGTACAGCTGCAGCACCTTATTTAGCTGTACGAACATTAAATCAACTTGCTGACGATGAAGAAATGAATTATCCAGAAACAGCTCCTGTAATAAAGAATTGATTTTACATGGATGATTTCATGCATGGAAGTGAAAATGTAGAGAAAACAAAGAAAATTTGTGAGGAAATAAGGATTATACTAGATAAAGGAGGTTTTAAGATGCAAAAATGGTGTAGCAATTCTGAGGAAGTCTTAAATTATTTGAAAGAAGGAGAAAACAGTACAAAGGATGGAATTGAGATAAAGCTAGATAAAGTAATAAAAATTCTAGGACTTACCTGGGACAGAAACAATGACACATTTAAATTTACTGTCAACTTACCTGAAGCTCGACGTCCCGTTACGAAGAGATCCATCTTATCAGACGTAGCACGCCTGTTTGATCCTTTTGGATGGCTGTCACCAGTGATCATCAATGCAAAGGTGCTGATACAAAAACTGTGGCTGTGTAACTTGGGATGGGATGATGAACTGCCTTCGGAATTGATTGATGAATGGATGAGATATAGAGAGGGGTTGATACACCTGCAAAACATTGAAGTACCACGATGGTTGAAGACTACGCCGACTAATTACGCAAATATTGAGTTACACGGTTTTGCAGATGCATCTTCTCAGGCGTATGCTGCTGTAACTTACCTTAAGATTATTGAAGAAGACGCAGTACATGTCAGAATCCTAGCTTCTCGTACAAAGGTTGCACCACTGAAGCAACTTTCAATTCCTAAATTAGAATTGTGTGCCGCTGCATTATTAGCAGAACTAGTCAATGATCTTCAGGACATTATAAAGGTGCCAAAAAATAGCATCTATGTATGGACCGATTCGATGGTGGTGCTTTCCTGGCTGCAATCTCAACCAAGTCGTTGGCGCACCTTCGTCGCAAACCGCGTGGCAGATATCACACGAGTTCTAGACACTGACCAATGGAGACACGTTCAGTCTACTGATAATCCAGCCGATATTGCGACAAGAGGCACTCAAGCAAGCAATCTGGCTTCTTTAGACTTATGGTGGGCTGGACCTGTGTGGCTACAACTGAGAAACCTAACATTGAGTAGATGTGAAATTACACAAACGGACTTAGAATTGAAGAGTACATCGTTTCATAGCAATGTAGATGAAGCAAAACCAATTTGGGAACGTTTTTCATCACTCTTAAGGATGAAAAGAGTCTTGGCGTATTGTAGAAGGTTTATGAAGATAAAATCAGAAACTACAGGAAAGTACTTAACAGTGAAGGAATTAGATGAAGTTTTAAATTCGTGCATAAAATATTATCAAAACTTAGTTTACCAAAGAGAAATCAATGACTTAGAAGAAAAGGGAGAAGTAAAGAAAGGAAGTTCGCTCATCACACTCTCGCCATTTTTTAGATAAAAATGGAATCATACGAGTGGGAGGAAGATTACAAAATTCTGATATGCCTGAAATGACTAAACATCCAATTATAATTCCTTCTAATCAACATATCACTACGCTATTAGTAAAGGAGGCCCACATTAGAACACTTCATGGCGGAATTCAAGCTATGATGGTTTTTCTTAGAACAAGATATTGGATTATAGGGCTGAAGTCTGCTGTACGAAAGTTCATTCACAACTGTAAGGTCTGCATTGTAGATAAAGCCAAGATAAAAACCCAATTGATGGGGCAGTTACCTGCTGTTCGAGTCAATCCTCATCGACCGTTCATCAATAGTGGGGTAGACTACGCAGGACCTGTACTTATTAGAACCTCTAAGGGCCGTGGACATCATGCAAGGAAGGGCTATATTTGTCTTTTTATATGCATAACTACTCGTGCTATTCATTTAGAGGCAGTCACAGACCTGAGTGTACAAGCCTTTATAGCCGCTTTTCGGAGATTTGTGGCGCGCCGAGGCCGCTGTTCTGACATATGGAGCGACAACGGCACCAATTTTGTAGGCGCCGCCAAAGAACTAAGAACGATGTTCCAGGAAGGAAAAAACAACCTAGCACGAGAAGTGGCTGAGCTACTGGCTAATGATGGTACAAACTGGCACTTCATACCACCCAGGATGCCAACTTATGGAGGCCTGTGGGAAGCTGGTGTTCAATCTGCTAAACGACTTCTCCACAGGATAAACAAAGATACTCGATTGACGTATGAAGAAATGAGCACACTATTAGCTCAAATCGAGGCGTGCCTCAACTCGCGTCCCATTTGTCAGATGGACACCAATACATTGACACCACTTACACCTGGTCATTTTTTAGTTGGTGAGCCTTTAATTTCTGTCCCTGACACTTGCTATCAACAACAAAAAATTGGTCTTTTAACGAGATGGCAATTAATTCAAAGACTGACGCAGCAATTCTGGCATCAATCGC
This sequence comes from Sesamia nonagrioides, assembly GCA_017933935.1. Lineage (NCBI taxonomy): Eukaryota > Metazoa > Arthropoda > Insecta > Lepidoptera > Noctuidae > Sesamia > Sesamia nonagrioides. The sequence goes on along the minus strand of JADWQK010000989.1, from coordinate 70,094 downwards.
GTACCGAGTATCTTAATACACTCCAACAAAGGTACAAGTGGCAAGTCAAGGTTTCAGAGCCAACTATTGGAGATATAGTTATCATCAAAGAGGATAACCTGCCGCCTACAAAGTGGTTACTAGGCAGAGTAAAACAAGTACATCCTGGGCTAGACAATCTTGTAAGAGTAGTAACAGTTGAAACTGCTGGAAACCGCGAATTTAAAAGACCACTGTACAAATTGATAGCACTGCCTAAAGATACCAAAAATGAGTGAGCTACGGTGGGCGGTGTACCTACAATTTTTACATTAAGTTTGCCGATTGATTTAAGTTTTGTGTTAAAATTAATTAGAATGGAGTACTTTGCTATTTGTGTTAGTAATGTATAATAATTTACAGTCCACTGTTTAAAATTGCATGTATTTCATTTATTTTGTGATTGAAAAACTAATGTTTTTGGTGGGCGGAATGTCCAATCCTTTAAATAATATTGTTTGTCTGTGTTACAACCAGTCGTAATAAACTCATCTCCGAAGACACACGTTTGTTTTGTTCCTAAAAATCACACCGACCCATTCATCTACAAATTTGAACCCTAGGTACTGAGCACAACTACTATTATAAAACATAATATGTACCTTTAAATAATACTTACAACATAAAACCTACACACACGTAATAAAATGAAAATCATAAATGATCAGCGGTCCCTGAGATTATTTGTTGCACACATAAATACATTTACAAAAATAGTTTACTCACACACCTTGGTGTGAAATTGGCCAGCTGTATTGACTAGTTTTTAAATATACATATGTACTAAGTTAATTACTTACACTTCTATTTTTGCTTTATTTGCTACTGATCTCTTATATTATGTGTTATTATTTTGTGTTTAATTTTATCGGTATTGTGATATCTGCATGATTCGTCACTGGCCGACGTTATTTTTTAAGCTATTGCATAGCTGTTATCACGGTCTTTGAGCACGGGGACCGAATTGAGAAATTCCGTAACGAAAATAACCTAACACCCCTCACTCCGACCGGCACAGCGGTGCGGTGTTGAAAGTCGTGAATCGTCTAACGTCGTTCCAGTTCGACAGATTTCGACACGGTGTTTATGTGCGTGCGACTACACGTATGCGTGTAGACTAGCTGCTAACTGCTAGCTCATGACTGATTCTATCTATTTCGACACGGTGTTTATGTGCGTGCGACTACACGTATGCGTGTAGACTAGCTGCTAACTGCTAGCTCATGACTGATTCTATCTATTTCGACACGGTGTTTATGTGCGTGCGACTACACGTATGCGTCTAGACTAGCTGCTAACTGCTAGCTCATGACTGATTCTATCTATTTCGACACGGTGTTTATGTGCGTGCGACTACACGTATGCGTGTAGACTAGCTGCTAACTGCTAGCTCATGACTGATTCTATCTATTTCGACACGGTGTTTATGTGCTGCGACTACACGTATGCGTGTAGACTAGCTGCTAACTGCTAGCTCATGACTGATTCTATCTATTTCGACACGGTGTTTATGTGCGTGCGACTACACGTATGCGTGTAGACTAGCTGCTAACTGCTAGCTCATGACTGATTCTATCTATTTCGACACGGTGTTTATGTGCGTGCGACTACACGTATGCGTGTAGACTAGCTGCTAACTGCTAGCTCATGACTGATTCTATCTATTTCGACACGGTGTTTATGTGCGTGCGACTACACGTATGCGTGTAGACTAGCTGCTAACTGCTAGCTCATGACTGATTCTATCTATTTCGACACGGTGTTTATGTGCGTGCGACTACACGTATGCGTGTAGACTAGCTGCTAACTGCTAGCTCATGACTGATTTCGACACAGTGTTTATGTGCGACTACACGTGTAGACTAGCTGCTAACTGTAGCTCTGACTGATTCTATCTATTTATGTGCGTGCGACTACACGTATGCGTGTAGACTAGCTGCTAACTGCTAGCTCATGACTGATTCTATCTATTTCGACACGGTGTTTATGTGCGTGCGACTACACGTATGCGTGTAGACTAGCTGCTAACTGCTAGCTCATGACTGATTCTATCTATTTCGACACGGTGTTTATGTGCTGCGACTACACGTATGCGTGTAGACTAGCTACTAACTGCTAGCTCATGACTGATTCTATCTATTTCGACACGGTGTTTATGTGCGTGCACTGCATGCGTGTAGACTAGCTGCTAACTTTGCTAGCTCATGACTGATTCTATCTGATTTCGACACATTGTTTATGTGCTGCGACTACACGTATGCATTAACAGACTAGCTACTGTCGCTTGAGCAGTTCATCTATTTCGACACGGTGTTTATGTGCGTGCGACTACACGTATGCGTGTAGACTAGCTGCTAACTGCTAGCTCATGACTGATTCTATCTATTTCGACACGGTGTTTATGTGCGTGCGACTACACGTATGCGTGTAGACTAGCTGCTAACTGCTAGCTCATGACTGATTCTATCTATTTCGACACGGTGTTTATGTGCGTGCGACTACACGTATGCGTGTAGACTAGCTGCTAACTGCTAGCTCATGACTGATTCTATCTATTTCGACACGGTGTTTATGTGCTGCGACTACACGTATGCGTGTAGACTAGCTGCTAACTGCTAGCTCATGACTGATTCTATCTATTTCGACACGGTGTTTATGTGCGTGCGACTACACGTATGCGTGTAGACTAGCTGCTAACTGCTAGCTCATGACTGATTCTATCTATTTCGACACGGTGTTTATGTGCGTGCGACTACACGTATGCGTGTAGACTAGCTGCTAACTGCTAGCTCATGACTGATTCTATCTATTTCGACACGGTGTTTATGTGCGTGCGACTACACGTATGCGTGTAGACTAGCTGCTAACTGCTAGCTCATGACTGATTCTATCTATTTCGACACGGTGTTTATGTGCGTGCGACTACACGTGTGCGTGTAGACTAGCTGCTAACTGCTAGCTCATGACTGATTCTATCTATTTCGACACGGTGTTTATGTGCGTGCGACTACACGTATGCGTGTAGACTAGCTGCTAACTGCTAGCTCATGACTGATTCTATCTATTTTGATTACTGATTGACATCCTTCACTTCACTTCAGGTTCAGTAGAAAACCAGCGTCAGGCATTAGTTGTCTGGCATTTTTGCTGAACTGGGCCTTTTAAGTGCAGCCACAAGACACACTTTGCACGAGTTTTTATTTGTTGCTACCTGATGTATTTTTATTTTAGATGTATTGTGTGTCTTTAGTAGGGTAGACGTAAGTCTGCCGTCGTGGAAGTGGCAAAGTTTGAAGCCCACAAGACAAAGTCGTTCCAAAGACACGAGTTAAAATAACTGCCGATCGATTATGTAAAAATCTCACTTTAAAAAGTTACGTGAAGTAAGGTTAGAGTGGGGTGCGTGAGAGGAAACTCCCCGAGTGCTGGTGGTTACTGGTACTCGGTGTTGATCCCTAAGGACTAGCACCCTGGGCGTGGGCAACAAGCGAATATCGGCACGCGCCTCAGAGGTAATGCACGGGCTAGTTTAACACCTCACTAACCCGTGCAGGAGACGAGGCCCGGACGGACCGGGCCAGCACGAGTGTGGGGCTGCGGAGGAATCTGGACTCCCGCGGCCCTACGCGAAAGTGAGAGATGAGACACCGGGGTGGTTTTTAGTCAGTAGGAGTCTGACAGACGCCGTCACCCACCCGAGGGCGGCGGATATGCATGAGCATTTTCCACCCCGGAACAAGAAAACAAAGTAAGCTACCAACAGTCTCAATCTCTGACGGTTACAGATTCAAACCGCTGTTTACTACGTAATGCCACGATGCTAATGATAGCTGTGACATGCATATGCACGTCACAGCTATCATGAGCATCATAGCTTACCATAAGATTACCATATGATTATCTTCTTCAGCCTATAGAGGTTTACGGAAGGCCTCCCGCCTTTGTCCTCCAAGGATTTCCACATTCACCGGCCTTGTGCTGCCCGAATCCATCGGCTTCCAGTGACCTTCACCAGGTCATTGGTCAACCTTGTCGGGGTTCCTCCCTACGCTGAATCTTTCGGTACGTGGCCGCTACTCCAGAACCTTACTGCCCCAACGGCCATCCGTTTTACGAGCAATGTGCCTCGCTTACTGCCACTTAATTTTAGCGACTCGAAGAGCTGGTGATCTCCGCTGATGTAATAAATCTGAAGAGTTTATTTGTTTGAACGCGTAACACGGGAACTCATCCCCAGCTGTTGACTTTGACAACTCGACGTAGACTAGAGTTTGCAACTTATACAACTCATATGATAGACGAGGTAGAGTTGTGGTTGAAGTTGCTAACTGGTAAAGTTATATTTGGTACTACAGTGTGATCTAACTTTGCTGTTATAGTTACTAGTGTTAGCGATCAGGAGTGGTAGTTAGTACAGAAACAAATCAGGACGTTCCAATGTTCGTGTACCAGAACTTATTAATTAAAATAGGAACACAATAATAATCACTGAGCACACAACAATATGTCAAACGATAGCCAGCAGCTCTTAATTAATATAGAAAATATAGGTCTCGCAGAGTTTGCATGATGTTACTACCAGTCTGAGCGTCCGTTGTTCAAAGTGAGCGAGCGCGGGTAAGTAGCGCCTTTTATAGTGAGCTTAGGGTGGGGCGCCGGTCTTTGCTAACACTGGTTATGATTGCAGATATCCTTACATGAATTCTACACGTCATTATAGACTAGTGTAGTAGCGAATAGTTTTTATAGTTTTAAGCATTTCATTGACAAAAAAATAATAATTTCAGTTACATCCTGAAAAACTTGCATGCTAATATTTTGTTTTGTTCTAAATTCAATTTTTTTTTATTAGTTATAAACTAGTGCTTGACTGCAATCCCGCCTGATGGTAAGCAGTGATGCAATCGTTGATGGTAAAGCGCACTAGCTTATTAAGCCTATTCACTCAAAAAAACTGAGTGAATAGGAAGGAAGACGGCAGTTGAGCGAGGTGATGCAATGTTTAACCCAACAACACGACCAACGATGCTGCGCCAGAGGATGATCTGGAGACCCTCCACGACCAAACTCCCGACACAACAACATTAGGCACATCGTGCCCGGCACACATCGCAACACAACTGCTCAGACCCATCCTTCGTACGGCTTCACCAGACATCATGCCGGAACACGACGAATCGCTTGGCGGCAAGACTTTGTCTGGTGGGTGGTAACTTACGCCGGCGGCTGATGTTGTTGCCTACCACCGAGAAATTCAATTTTATTCAATATTATTCAATTTTTATTTCTACCTTTACCTTTACCTTTGTTTACCGCGTTTTTAGACAAATAAATATCATATTATTGATATTATTTGCTATACTTTATCTAGGACGTCGTACGTCCTCCATGGCGCAGCGGCCAACACGCCTGCCTGCGACGTGGAGGCCCGAGTTCGATCCCCGGTCAGGTCATGATGGAAAAAGATCTTTTCCTGATTGGCCTGAGTCTTGGATATTTACCTATATATGTATCTATTATAAAATATAGTATCGTTGAGTTAGTATCCCATAAAACAAGTCTCGAACTTACTTTGGGGCTAGCTCAATCTGTGTGATTTGTACATACATATTTATTTACATACATATAAATTACACTTTTAAGTATTAATATATAACAATATAAAAATATAAATAATAGTAGCCCACCGGTATCGGGAACAGGGTCCAAGGTGGCGGTGGACTGGGCTCGGTTATTGTTATTATTAATAAAATATTAAGGTGTTGTGTTAGTATCAATCTATATATATATATTATAAGTATTCATGATTGTATGTCGGTAGTTAGTGTACCCCGACATGCTAATTGCCAAATGGCAAAAAACGGAACCCTTATAGATTCGTCATGTCTGTCTGTCTGTCTGTCCGTCCGTATGTCACAGCACACTGTGAATCTCATTCAAATTTATTATTTTATTTTTAGATTTTTTTTTTTCATAAACCACATACGTGTGGGGTATCTATCGACAGGTCTTCAAAAATGTTATCGATGTTTCTAAAACACTTTTTTTCTAAGCCGAAAAGTTTGCGTGGCAGACGCTTCCAAAGAGCAAAAGAAGTTGCCCCCCCTCTAACTTCTAAAATAAGAAAATGAAAAAACTAAAAAAACATATGATTTACATACATGACTATAAAAACTACCAACGCTTATTACCGCGTAATAAGCGGTTTCATACAAATAATTTAGAATTAAACGAACTTACCTTGTGAAGTTCGATTCTAATTATACGAAGATCACGAACCGAAGATGATTACCAATTTACATGCAGCAGTACGTAGTATGGTGCCGTCCTTGTCACACTTTAAAGACTTTTCATAAAGAAAAGAAAAAAAAATATTCAAATACCCGCTCATCGACCCCACTCCGGTCTCACTGTCCTATGTTCATTACGTTTTAGGGCTAGTCTAACCAAATAAGAAAAATATTGGGCTTTAGGGCCGGGAGGGTTGTGGTAATCATCTTCGGTTCGTGATCTTCGTATAATTAGAATCGAACTTCACAAGGTAAGTTCGTTTAATTCTAAATTATACTTCATATCACTCCCGAAGATGATTACCAATTTACATGCAGATGTTTAGAGTGTAATATAAAATTTATACAGATTTTTCTTTTTTGTTTCGAAATGGTAATGATTAAACAAATTTATAAACAATTGATTTGCAATATTTACTAGCAAACTGCAGTTTTTGTGTTAACAGTAAATAAGAATAAAAATTCATACAATTAAGTAAACAATGAATTTAGGAGGCGATTTCCTATCGATTCAATAGTTTCTCTATTATTATACGTTTGAAAAATATTAGAGATATTAGTCCAGCCCACAGCCCTTCGAACCGCCTGCAGACTGAACTGATGTACGCCGCGTGCCTTGTGCTATGTGCACCAACATTGACACGTCCACAGCGCTTCTTTGGAGAGTATCCTTTACCCTGTGGGATAAAGTTTGAAGGCCAATTTTCCTGTGAAGTTTACGAAAACTTATGAATAAATTATTTGTCTCAGTGTTTCTAATAGATCTTGTTTTATCTAAGTATGCTTTCGATACGATGGCTGGACATATATTACGGTTCTCTTTAAAAAAGGCAGTCTGATCAGGGGTTGGTAAGCGCAGGGTCTTGACGATATAATTAAGTCAGTATTTTTTTAAATACAATTGAATCATTACTTTCAGTAATATTATTATTTTTGATTAAGCTAAGAGTTGAAATTCTCTGAGTTGACACAATGGCAATCAAAGCGACAGTTTTATATGATAAAGCATTAAGGCTCACATTATCAAAGGATAATAATCACTTAAATAATTTAAAACCACGGAGTTATCCCATGTTGTATCATATTTAGGAGTAGGAGGATTTAGTCTAAAAGAACCTTTCAATAATCTATTCACATAATCAGTTTTCATTATTGAATTACCCTGAACCAACGTTAAAGTGGATCTCGTGGTATTTAAAGTACTATAGCTAGCCCCAGCATTATGCCTATCTGACAAAAAATGTTCTATTGCCAGACATACCGTCAATCCAGAAACTGCAATGTTTTTTGTTGATCAAACTCCAACCAAAATTTTAATGAGGAATTATACAGAGATAGTGTATTTTGGGCTAGCGAAGCCATGAGTAAATCTAGTGACGATACTGGTACGCCACGTTCAATCAACGACTGCCGGATAATATAGCTGCCACCAGGGTAAGGCTTATACAGTGAGTGTGCTTCTCTGAAAGGAGAATGCATTAGCTTAGTATTCGGCTCAAAAAATATTTCTTGTGACACAAGTAGTTTTCGATATAGCGGAATCCACGGCTGTGAGGGCCGGTAGGAAAACACAAAAATGCCTTCGGCTTTATCATTTACGAATTTGTGAGGAACTTTTGTAATAAGGCAAAATGGTGAAAATGCGTAAAAATATATTATGTCTGTCCATTTAAACGTAAATGCATAAACACCTTCTGACTGCGGATCAATCTTCCACGAAGCATACCTGTCACACTTATGATTCTGTATGCTTGCGAAGAGATCAAAATGGGGGGTGCTAAACTTAGCTCAAATTTCAGAAAACGCGTAGTCAGCTAGTTGCCACTCGGTATCGATGGACTATTAGTGTGAAGCGCGATCTGCATCAACATCGCTAGATTGAATATATCGCAAATATGAAAATTCTACACTTTTCAAAACACTTCCATATGTCGTGTAAGATCGTTTAAGCGAGTGTGTTGTATTCCTCCCAATTTATTAATGTAAGCAATGGATGTTGTATTATCTATTTTGAGAAGGAAATTGCTTAAATGAGAGCCAAACATTTTTATCGCATAAAAGGCAGCTTTTAGTTCTAAGAAGTTAATATGATTTTTAATCTCTCTTGCACTCCAATTACCACCAGGTATTTCGCTGTTACATGGTACTCGCCAATATGTACGAGATGCATCGCAAAATATTTCTAGTAAATAATCATTACTTTGAATAGATGAATAGCTTGTTTCAATATTGTCACTCCACCATTTAAAATCTGGCTGTAGACAGCTAGGCAAAACCATAAGCTTATTATAATTATCAGAATAGTTTAAAGCTAAGAATTTGTCGCGTTCTTTTTGCTTAGTATACACCCATCCGTACTGTACGGCTGGGCATGCTGATGTCAAAATTCCACAAGTTGTCTTATTCTGCACATTTTCGTTTGTGAAAAAGACCTGACTGCGTTATTAATGCGAATTTTCGTGTCAACTGGTCCTTTTTAAATTATTTATTAGGAGTCCAAATGATTCTAATATTTCTCTTGTAGCAGTAACATTCCAACGCACTCACTGTTAGAGCCAATACATAAAAAATCGTATAGGTAATTAACCGACATTTAGCCGTCCGAACGTAGAGATTGTAATTCAGGTTTTAGTAGCTTTGTGAAAACAAGTGGAGCAGTGCAAAGCTCAAATGGTATAACATTAAACTCATAAAGTTGTGAATTCCAATAAAAGCGTAGCTTTTTACGTTCTTCATTATTAATTGTTATCAAAAAGTGAGGCTAAGCATCCTTTAAATCAAATGTAGCCATAAATTAATTTTGGTCTAGGAGCTTTAGTGCAGTACGGTAATGCTCCATTTTAAAATGCTCCACTTTGATGAATTTATTTAGTTCCTTTAAATTTAGTATAAAATGATGTTCACCATTCGGTTTTAGAACTGTGAATACGGGCGACAAAAACTGATCATCACAGGGGTTGCACAATGAAATATATTTTGGATCAAGATGTTTAAGTACAGATTCTTGGATTATTTTAGATTCACAAGAAGAAAATCGGTCATTTTTAGGTATTATTTTTTGTACGGGTTCCTCCTTAAAGGGAATTTTATAACCTTGACCCCAAGACAGAATATTGGAGTCATTCGTAATAGTACACCAATAATTATAATAAAACTGCAATCTGCCGACAGTTGATGAGTGTACCTCTGGTTCTGAAGTCAGTTCCTCCTTGAGCGGTACCGTGTGTGGCTCCTGGTGTGCATCGGGTTGCGGTTGTGCAACAGCGGCTGTCGGGCCGTCTAGTGGGGCGGATACGCTCGCGGCCCGGCGGCGGCAGTCCGCGGCGCCCCCCTCGCGTTTAAAGCCCCTCGACGCGCTGATATGGATGGACCAGATTAGAGCGCGTGCTGTGTTTTAATGGCAGGTCGCACTGCTGGCATACGAGGGCGTAGTTCCATACAGACTTTGATATAGTTTTGGACGATTTCAAGTGTTCGGCCAACTCCGAACCAAATATAAAAAATTGTCTATTTGCGTATTTCTTATAGTACGTCGGGTTTGCTTATTTAGAGTATTTATAGCGGCAAACCGTCCTGAGAGAGATTCTTTATAGTGTATATCACAAAAAGTTTAGCTGCATCACTGAGTGGCTTTATGATATCTCGGAAATCTGTTTTATTTTTAGAGCTCTAATGATCGCTTTTCCGAGTGCAGCCAGACCACTACCAAGCTGATTCTGGTGACTTTGGCTGTAAACATCTCTCTTATTAATTGTTTTTGTAAGCGCAGCTTTGATCTCGAGATTCTACGCCGGGTCTTTTAGGTGAGGACAGTTTTCTGGAGGCAAATATTCTTTTATTCGATCAGCTCGCTTTTCTTTACTTGTGTGCTCGCACCTGGATGCAATGTCTTCATGTAAGGTTTCACCAAAACTTTTATCCAAGGAAGGATCATCTCCTAACATATCAAGAATCTCTCTTTTATAGCAAATAGCAAGCAAAATCTTTATAATAACCATATTGGTAGCCATTCTAGTAATGCAACGCGATTAACGCGGATGTAAATAGGTAATCCAGGCTCAGACGCGATTTACGCGGAGCAAGCTATGCAAGCACTTTCCGTTCAGATGCGACTTATGCGAAGCAAGTTGGGATAAGTACTTTACGCTCAGACGCGATTTACGCGGAGCAAGGTATGCAAGTAATTTATGCTCGGACGCGATTTACGCGGAGCAAGGTATGCAAGTACTTTTTGCTCGGACGCGATTTACGCGGAGCAAGGTATACAAGTAGGCACTTTATGCTCAGACGCGATTGACACGGAGCAAAGTATGCAAGTACTTTACGCTCAGACGCGATTTACGCGGAGCAAGGTGAGCAAGTACTTTACGCTCAGACACGCGATTTACGCGGAGCAAGGTGTGCAAGTACTTTACGCTCAGACACGATTTACGCGGAGCACATTAGGTAAGTACTTTTATAAGACTTAGGCGCAATATACACGAAGTAAATAAAAAACAAAAAAATAGGTAGGTCAACGCTCATAGGCAGTTTACGCCGAGCGATGTTTATAGGTAACAATATCGCGATTTAATAAAGACGTTACGTTACGTTCATACATTTAATGCCTAGCTACTTATACAAATACATACATTTTATAGTTCGATTAATCTTTGCTTATTACAATCTAATAACTAGTTTAAATATACTTAGTACCAATAAAACTTGTTTCATGATTTAGGTACATAAAACCTTTGTTATATAAAGTTAATAAAATGGTAGATAAAAAAACAATTTTAAGCGGTGCTGTGACAGCGGCAACGCAGGATCGTACCGGTAGGTACCCGAGGCCGACAGAGTGGCGCCTGACGGGCGGCGCGTGGCGGCAGGCGCTTGCGCATTGTAGGTACCTACTAGACATCTATATTAGCAACTACAGATTAGGCTACTTACTTTCAATAACTTCCTCTTGGTGAGTATCACGCTTAACCTGATCACTTTAGGATGACGTTGAAGGCAATCTCAATCTAGATTTATGTTTCACTTTTTCTCTAATTTCTTTAATTTCTTAAATAAACCACTAGGTATAATCATCAATATCTTTCGAACGTGAACTTTTCTTCACCATGATTACGCAAAATCAGATTGGACAATCTGGAAACAACTTAGTCGCAACGGTAATTTTTTGCACAAAATGATGCGTGTGACTCGGACAGCAAAAAAAAACGTAATGAACATAGGACAGTGAGACCGGAGTGGGGTCGATGAGCGGGTATTTGAATATTTTTTTTTTCTTTTCTTTATGAAAAGTCTTTAAAGTGTGACAAGGACGGCACCATACTACGTACTGCTGCATGTAAATTGGTAATCATCTTCGGGAGTGATATGAAGTATAACTTAAATCCTTTAATTTCATAAATCAATGGTACGGAACCCTTTGTGCGTGAGTCCGACTCGCACTTGGCCGGTTTTTACATGCTTTTTATTAGCTTCACTTGTATGTTTGCTTGCTTGTTTGTTTGTTTGTCCGTCTTTAACTCTTTGGACTACGAGTGAGCGGCTCATTACTGTAAAATGTCCCACCGTTTTCAATACTTTCGTTTGTGCGTTTTTTTTTAAGAATATTGAACTAAAAGTTGAAAATAAATATAGTTTAAAAAACTAAAAAAAGTGCTTTTAAAAAATATCAAACTAAAAAGTGAAAAAAAAAGCGTGAGGTGCTTAATATACAAAAATTATGGCACAAAGCGCCTCTCGCGTATTTTAAAACTATTTTTAACGTTTTAGTTTGATATTTTTTAAAAGCATTTTTTTTTACTTTATGTAGATATTACAACTCATCACGTTCGTGGACCTAGTCATTTGGCGACTGGCGTGTTATCAAGTCCACTTGAAGCATACGTCAAAAATGGCGCTAACTATCGTGAAACCAACAAAAATATTATTATAATTTAAAAAAACCAAAAAGACACGCTTTGATAGCAATCGAACTAAAAAGTGGAAAAGATTTTTTTTTTATAGTATTGTATTGTGATTGTCCCTAAGGGACAATCCCCCCCCCCCCCAAATGCCCCCTACAAAAATGCAAAATGGGCCCTGAGCAAATTATCAAGGTAATCAGACTCTTAGAAGCAGGTGAAAATAAAGTTAAAACATTCCGTTACATACATACATCTAATAAAAGCTTGTTAAAAAGCTGTAGTAGTTTCAAATTACAAAACGATGGGCTTGCTGTACTTCCTCAAGTTTTTGTTTTAAAAGCGATGCCCCACACTAGCAATTCCTCCCGGGTGCGTTTACAAGCATATAAAGTCACATACACAAACAGTCTCTCTGGTTGTGTATGTGACCCGGAAGAACTACTTGTTGGTCATACAAATATTTGTTCCGTGCGGGAATTGAACCCGCGACACGCAGTGCAACCACTGCGCCAACCGTGCCGTTTTATAATTTAATTATAACAATAATTGAATATTCTGTGTTTCTTATGTTAGTTAGTTTATTTACGTAGTTTTGTTTACTGAACAGACAGCTGTGCTGCTGGGGAACTTGTTCCGCCACTTGTTCCCAGCGAAAGTATTGGAGTTTGCGGCAACGAAGAAGTAGATGGTTTTGCAAAACTCATTTCCAACTATAATATATAGCTTCGATTGAATAATAAAAATTTAAAACCACGTGTAGAACACTCTAAACCAACCGTTTGTAATAACCGGTACCTAATTTAACCCTGTACCTCGAAATGCCGACATAATGTAGTTGCTTCAGGTTATAAGGTACCAGCCCTCTTGAACTTTCTTCCAGTGAATAAGTTACGATTGTGCAAACTGTTGATACCGGTCTCCTTCGAAGGTTCCAAGGAATGACGTATTGATAGCCAATATTGTCGCTTGAAAGTGACAAGGGTCGAAAATTTCGGACGTAGGGTAGGACGCTGAGCCGATTATTATAGTGAAATCCTGCTTCTATAGCTAGATATTGTGAGCTAGTTTCTGAGTTTGACTTTTGATCAAGACTTCGTTCGCGTGATATTCTTGAAGTAGTATCGCATCGCCCGTCCGCTATTACTTCGTTTTAGCTAAGTGACCTTTCTGATTTCTTGAGGATCCGTATCCAAAGGATAAAAACGGGTATCGCTGTCTGTCTCTCATTCACCGGATTGTATCTCATGAACACTGTAGCTAGACTGTGAATGTTTTCTCAAAAACAAAAGGAAAACTTTGACTACACTGAATTAGTGTTAAGACTCAAAGCCGTTAAACTTTTTAAAACCTTCGGAATTAGTTTAGTGCAATGAAAGTGAACTTAAGCTACCGATTAATTCAGTAAAAATACCAATTTGGAAAATTTGTAAGATAGTCGGGGTGGCCTAGTGGTTAAAACACCAGCCTTTCAAGTATGAGTGTGTGGGTTCGATTCCAAGTCAGGCAAGTACCAATGTAACTTTTCTCGGTTATATGTACTTTCTAAGCATTTCTTGGACACCAATGACTGATTATAAGGTGAAGGAAAACATCTTGAAGCCTGGACTTCAAGTCTAAAATCGCCAACCCGCATTGAGCAAGCGTGGTGATTACGCTCAATCCTGCTTTGTATGAGAGGAGCCCTGTGCCCAGCAGTGCGACGATAAAAAGATTGATGATGGTGATGGCAGGCGGAGTGAGGTGTCAAAGTGTCTATCCTGCAGCACCAGTTGGAATGCCGACTCGCTACACGAACACTTCACCCGAGATTCTTTTTTTAACATATTGTTTACTAGTGCTTGACGTAAAGCGCGCTAGTTTATTGAGAGACTATTCTCTCTAGCGGGAAATCGATAGATGCGGGAGGCGCAGGACCGGTCGTCGTGGAGATTCTTGGAGGAGGCCTTTATTCAGCAGTGGACGTCTTTCGGCTAACTGAGGATGAATGTCAGTTAAAACTTTTCTTAAATCCCTTGACTATAAAAAACTGAGGACTTGCTGACAGTTCCCAAATAGATTTCCACCAGCTTCTCTCTTGTGGTTGTTTTACATCGCACACTCACACTCGCACACTTCAACATGCTTTCCAACAGCAACCTATATGCATACTCTCCATCATTCACTCCAACACGACACTTCACCTTCATATGAATCATTAGTTCTGCATTGTTAATTGTTTTTTCTGTATTATGTATTGTTATCGTTAACTTTTAACTGATTGTCTCTTTGTGATCTTCTTGGCACTATCAAATGTTTACTCAAGAATCTGAAGATCGTATTTTTTCAAACGTGTTACTTTATTGTTTTGCTTCGGGGGACCCTGGTGACCTGTAACACAGGTTTCTCTAAAAACAGTCAGTCTGTCTCTTCCAATGGTGGAATATAAGTATAATATTTTTAAACTAATCTTGTGAAGAGAGAAATAAATAAATTGAATTGAATTGAATGAATGATTCACTCTAGCCTTGCAGACACTCAAATTGTAGTCAGACAGAAACTCCGCCCCCGGCAAATCGTTCCAGACGCTCGACGTACGCGGTATAAAAGACGAGGCGAAACGCCGTCCGGATCGTAGTGGTGTTAACAACGTAAGGGTGGAAACTCACCGTACGACGGGTCGTCCGATGGTGGAACGGAGATGGGGGAATTAAATCATGCAATTCCCTTGCACACTCACCAAAATGCATCCTATAGAACACCGAAAGGCTGGCTAGTCTTCGCTTGTGCTCCAGACTTTGGAGACCGTTTTGAACCAAATCTGGGTCACCAATTAGCCTCTTCGCACGCCTCTCCACCGAATCCAAAGTTGCCCGGTAGCACCAGGCTAAATGTGGCTGCAGTATCCACACAAGAACGGACCTGAGCTTTGTACAACATTAGAAGCTGCCCGAAGTCTTCACAGTGACAGATAATCATGTCATTCAGGTCTGATCCCATTCCTCTTTTTGTTTTATTCCAGTCGGATTTTTGGGAACATGTAATAAAAAAATCGATAAGAGAATTAATGTTTATAATAGTGGCCTTTATTGACAGCCTCCGTGGCGTAGCGGTAGCGAAAGCGGCCGTTGCACAAGGAGGCGCGGGTTCGATCCCCGCACAGTGCAAATATTTGTATACATGAATATGAATATTTGCACTGGTCTGGTCGTGCCTCGGAAAGCACGTTAAGCCGTTGGTCCCGGTTGCTATACGAACATCTAGTGGCAGTCGTTACGGGTTGTTGGAGCCCTCAAAAGTCTAACAATTGTTCTAACTGCAATGCTTAGATATCGCCTTCGGGTTGTGGAGGTCAGACGGCAGTCGCTTCACGGAAAATATCGAAAGTTTAGCCAAACTCAGCAATTAGACTGGTAAAGCGGACCCCAGACTGCAAAGCTAAAAAAAAGCTGCGGATGCGACTGGGATTAACGCTGAGATGATGATGGAATAATGGCCTTTATATTTTCTAAACCGCTCTCACTTTAATGTTGTTTAAGACTGCTGGTTGATGATAAATTAAATGACATTTTGATGGAAAATGCTTCGTGCAGAGTACACACGCAGTTCTTAATGCCGGTATCTATATTGGTAATTTTATATCACTGAAACACATTCGTTCGTCTCAGACTTTTATTATGAACTTTACATTATATTTCGAATATGACAATCAAGTCACTATGTGACATATTAGACACCGAACGGCCTGTAGCGTTCTACATGAACCAACCTCCAACACATTTCCCTAAAATCGCAAATATTTTTGTTTGTTTTGTTTTAAAGTGCTTTTGTCCCGTATTATTTATTAGATCCAGATCGGTGAACCAGTTGATACATTTGTCTCCCTCGTCTTTGTCCGTTGTTTGAACTTTATAATTTAATTGAATCAGTATCATGGTCTAGTGATTTTGCACAGAAGATTATTCGACTATTCGATTGTTTGATTGTTGTTTGATCTGAGACATGATCGCCGTATGTACGTCCCGAACAGAGACAAGTTTTATCGATTATTATTTAAAGATGAATTCGAACTTTACTAGTAATTATCTAACGTTACTAATCTGCTAATTCAATGTTAAGTTGGCGTGATATTTTGTGTGTAACGAAGAAGAAAGAAAATACATTTATTGAGCACAGACTTGAAGACACAATACATTTAGCATAAACATACCCAGGTAGCAAGAAAAAAAAAAAAGAACAAATAAAAAGTAAAAACCCGTATGTAAAAAATAGCAGCAAAGTGTGCCTCGTGGCTGCACCAAAAAGTTCAGGAAAAATGCCAGACAACTAGTGCCAGACAACTAGTGCCAGACAACTAGTGCCAGACATCTAGTGCCTGACGCTGGTTTTCAACTGAACCTGATGTGAGGTGACGGATGTAAATCAGTTTTATACAACAGCATAGCGTGTGTGTGGATATTTAAATAAAAATAAATACGTGTTAGATAAAAAGAAATGATTACGTGTATGTACGAAAATAGTCTGAGATTGTTTAATATTGCTAAAAAATAATCTATACTAATATATAAAGCTGAAGAGTTTGTTTGTTTGTTTGACCGCGCCAATCTCAGGAACTACCGGTCCGATTTAAAAAACTCTTTGCTTGGAAAGCCCATTAATCCAGGAAGGCTATAGAACATTACGCTGTGACCAATAGGAGCGGAGCATAACTAAACTACGAGAACGAAGTCGATGGCGGTCGCTAGTAATAAATAAACAACTAAGAAAAGAAATACTGACAAATATAGGTAATCATAGACTTTCGCTTGTGTAGATACTTAAAGTTATTAAACAACCTAAACCTGTTTAAAATAGCATTTTTTGGCTGTAGTACCGGTGTGTTTATGACGTCGATCTTGTGAAACAATTTAACTTTCTTTTGGCTGTAGTACCGGTGTGTTTAGGACGTCGATCTTGTGAAACAATTTAACTTTCTTTTGGCTGTAGAACCGGTGTGTTTATGACGTCGATCTTGTGAAACAATTTAACTTTCTTTTGGCTGTAGTACCGGTGTGTTTATGACGTCGATCTTGTGAAACAATTTAACTTTCTTTTGGCTGTAGTACCGGTGTGTTTATGACGTCGATCTTGTGAATCAATTTAACTTTCTTTTGGCTGTAGTACCGGTGTGTTTGTGACGTCGATCTTGTCAAACAATTTAACTTTCTTTTGGCTGTAGTACCGGTGTGTTTATGACGTCGATCTTGTGAAACAATTTAACTTTCTTTTGGCTGTAAAACCGGTGTGTTTATGACGTCGATCTTGTGAAACAATTTAACTTTCTTTTGGCTGTAGTACCGGTGTGTTTATGACGTCGATCTTGTGAATCAATTTAACTTTCTTTTGGCTGTAGTACCGGTGTGTTTGTGACGTCGATCTTGTCAAACAATTTAACTTTCTTTTGGCTGTAGTACCGGTGTGTTTATGACGTCGATCTTGTGAAACAATTTAACTTTCTTTTCTTTCTTTTTACGAGTGTCAGACACGACAGCAGGTCAAGCTTCCTGAAACTGTCAAATATTCCCAATCAACCTTAAGTCTTAATGCTTTAGCGATAACGTTGAAAATCTAATAAATAAATTTGACAGATTTTAGTAGCTTGAAGTGCTGTCGTGCATCATCAGTTCCGCCCACTCCAGGGCGCCGGACATCCATGAGCATTTTAGTAGCTTGAAGTGCTGTAGTGCATCATCAGTTCCGCCCACTCCAGGGCGCCGGACATCCATGAGCATTTTAGTAGCTTGAAGTGCTGTCGTGCATCATCAGTTCCGCCCACTCCAGGGCGCCGGACATCCATGAGCATTTTAGTAGCTTGAAGTGCTGTCGTGCATCATCAGTTCCGCCCACTCCAGGGCGCCGGACATCCATGAACATTTTAGTAGCTTGAAGTGCTGTCGTGCATCATCAGTTCCGCCCACTCCAGGGCGCCGGACATCCATGAGCATTTTAGTAGCTTGAAGTGCTGTCGTGCATCATCAGTTCCGCCCACTCCAGGGCGCCGGACATCCATGAACATTTTAGTAGCTTGAAGTGCTGTCGTGCATCATCAGTTCCGCCCACTCCAGGGCGCCGGACATCCATGAGCATTTTAGTAGCTTGAAGTGCTGTCGTGCATCATCAGTTCCGCCCACTCCAGGGCGCCGGACATCCATGAACATTTTAGTAGCTTGAAGTGCTGTCGTGCATCATCAGTTCCGCTCACTCCAGGGCGCCGGACATCCATGAGCATTTTAGTAGCTTGAAGTGCTGTCGTGCATCATCAGTTCCGCCCACTCCAGGGCGCCGGACATCCATGAACATTTTAGTAGCTTGAAGTGCTGTCGTGCATCATCAGTTCCGCCCACTCCAGGGCGCCGGACATCCATGAGCATTTTCCACACCGAAAAAAGTATTTTTTCGATTTCAGATTTGAATTTAAATGTCCTTAATTTACATTTTATTACAATTACGTTGATAAATGCGCCATTATGAACAAGATATGGTAGTTACCTAGATTCGGAGGACATTTCTGTATTTGCTTTTAATTCCTTGATATATTACGTGATCCACTCATTGTATGCTGATTAATTCAGAAAGCTTGGTACTTTGTCAGTCTAAAATTATTCCTACATTGATTTTACTTCAAGTAATATCTATCCCACCAAAAACATTCTGTAAAAAAATGCCAAGCCTCGCTGGAGCTGTTGGTTTATCTGTAAAAAGTAATGAAATCTAGACAAAGTCGTGTCAAGTTTAAGGTTCCTTACTGCGATTTCTTCAATATTATTATAGTTAATATTGTGTGACTTGGCCGTTGAACACGTTAGTGCGATTTTGTTAACACGTAATGTTATATCTGTTGTAACTACCTATGTTTGTTACGTGAGATAATAGCCCATACTGGTATTTGTAATTGGACGCTATTTATTGCTGTTATTGATTGTGCATCACATGTATTCAACATTGAAAATGATCGAATCGACCACCTATCTAACATAAAATAGACGTACAGATGGATTTCTATCAATGATTAGTTCATCAATACTGAAAATATTTTCTTTACTGTTCGTTTCCGGCTCGTCTATACATTAGTATTATTGAAATGCGCAGTTTTATCAAGCGCCGGTTATTAAAACAACGTTTCCCAAGTGGCTATTTTCCATCGTCAATGGGTAGCGGTACTGGCGACAGATTGGTGCAATGGTGTCATTGAGCACCTGAATTTGTATACCCTTGAACGGCCAAGTCACACAATATTAACTATAATAATATTGAAGAAATCGCAGTAAGGAACCTTAAACTTGACACGACTTTGTCTAGATTTCATTACTTTTTACAGATAAACCAACAGCTCCAGCGAGGCTTGGCATTTTTTTACAGAATGTTTTTGGTGGGATTTCACTTCTTTTTGTAGAAGCGTATTATATTGATTTTATTATTTAACACAGTTTTTTTTTTCTTTTTAGAAGTAGTTATTACAAATCTTCCTTTTCTTTTTCCGGTTCTGATTCTTGTACAATAACAATAGTTTTATGTATTGCCCATTCGCGTGGCGCGCGTAGTTGTATTCAGTGATCGCTGAAGCTTGAGCTTTTATACTCTTGAAGTCAACATTTACGTTAACTTCTTCAATCAATATGAGGTGCGCCCAATGAAAATTGTTTACTCGTGGAAGTGCCATATAAGCGTGGCCACGAGAGAATATGGAGGTGCCAATGTCAATTGTTTATAGTTAGAACTTGGCTCTTGTGAATTGTTAGGGCATACGCCATACAGATTGGGAATTGTTTTCTGTACAAGCATGCCCGGGTTATGATCTCAAATTATGACTTACGTAATCCATACTCACATTATAAATGCGAAAGTATCTCTGTCTGTCTGTCCGGCTTTCACGCCATAACTACTATACCGATTGCAATGAAATTTGGTACACGGATAGTCTAGAGCATGAGAAAGGACATAGGCTATATAACATTCTGCTATGACCAATAGGAAAAGAGCAGGAATAAAACTGTTGCAAAAACGGGAGCAAATGCGGACGTACATATTGCTCCCATTATTTTATATCAACTGAGCTCTTTCAGTTCGAAGCTTACGCGGGTGAAACCGCAGCGCACAGCTAGTAAGCAAAAATTCGTGAATCAAATTATAAGCGAATTTTTCTAACAATTGTTTAGGCTTTGTTTGGTCTTCCTGGTCCCACCTCACTTTTTGTACAAGCCTATCGAACCATTAACTAAACCAAACATCAATGTTTCTCCCAAGCATTACTTTAGCACCCTGTTTATTGATTATAGTTTCTTCCAGTCCAGCAGTCATCTTCGCATCATCTTTATATTTTTGTTAACAAGCCCGGGCTTTTGTTATCATACATTTTGAACAATCCAAGGAATCTTTAGCAACTAACTTTATCTCGGGTTGCGGAACTGCTTTTAACATAGTATTATTTAACTGCATACACATATTTCTCGACGGTAGTAAACAAACAGTACCTTCTGGTACGTCCCTCAAACATTGTGCTATTTCCATTAAACATTCCTTCATTGGAATGCGAGAGCAGAGGTATCAATCGCTTAGGCAGTATGTCTCTGTCTGATTGAGTTGTCAATCCTACTCTGCTTCTTTTTGACATTTCTTCAAACGTAGAATCAGCGGTATATTCAACGTAAGTTTGTTGTTACTAAAAAATTCAATCCATAAGTTTGGAATTCTTATAACTTTGTTAATTTCTAAAGGGATTAGTTTTCCAAACGGTGACTTTTCTCTGACGGCACTCTAATTACGTAACACACTATTCATATTAATTGGAATCATTTTGAAGTATATTTCTAATATATTGCTCCATATGTTCAAAAAATTAATGCTTAAAAATGTTAATAACGCAATGAACGTTGTTGATCTGTCAAAATGAAACCCATTGCTATTGATGGCGTTTTACGTAATTACACTGCTGATTGGAGTTGTAAAAGATCCCCAAGCACAAAAATATGTTTTTTTCCAAACCAAGCATCTTCTAGATCAGAAGAATCAAACACTTTGCATAAACGAAGATTTATGTAGGTTAATTAGATGTCATAGACATTTCACCTATAATAAATAGTTCAACAGTTTTTAAGTCTGTCCTTAAGCGGGTATCACCGCCACTCGTTAGTCCAATCCATACTAATATATAAAGCTGAAGAGTTTATTTGTTTGTTTGAACGCGCTAATCTCAGGAACTACTGGTCCGATTTGAAAAATTCTTTATGCGTTGGATAGCCCATGAATCCAGGAAGGCTTTAGGCTATATAATATCACGCTGTGACTAATAGGAGCGGAGCATAACTAAACCACGTGAACGAAGTCGCTGGCGCCCGTTAATGAATTATATGTTGAAGCTTTCTAAATACATATGAATGTGGTACTTTAGTGAATGGTTTCGTACGAATTTAACCTGAAAACATATTCTTAATGTTCCTGATCTCTGATAGAGCAGCGGTGGACTAGTGGTATCATCCGCGATTTACAAGTTGTAGGACGTAGGTTAGAAACCGATAAAGCGCCTGATATCTTTACTTTGTGTACATCATCACCACTGCTCTCAAAAGAGTGCAGTGAAGGAAAACTTCGTGAGGCAATTGGCATACCTTAGAAGCAAAAACTTCGAAGGCATGTGATATTTATCAACCCGCACTGGGCCCGTGTAGATTACGGCCCACTCAATCTCATCGAGAGGATATAGGTATTATTCATTTTATCTCATTAGTCCAATCCTTACTAATATTATAATTGGGAAAGTGAGTTTGTCAGTAGAACCGATTGCTTTGAAATTTTGCAGACGTAAAGATATAAGTCTGGATTAAGTAATAGGGTATAATAGGATTTTTATCCCGTAAGAATCGATATTCCCTAGGATAATCTAAAAAGCGATGTAACCTAATTCCACGCGGGCGAAGCCGCGAGTGGAAAGCTAGTGGATTATATTTTGACCAAATTTTGAGTGAAATTTATTTTAGCGTAATTTTTTTATTTCATTTGTGTAATGTTTATGTTCGAGTTGAAAAGTTAGTAGTACTTAGTAATCGTTCGACTATTTCTTCGTGTAAACTAAAAAGTATAAAAGCCAGTCTATAGACAGTCTATAGATCTGGAAACAGTAATATTTGTTAGAAATAATTTCCATTTCTTTTCGCGAATGGCATATAAATTTCCAAGAAACAGGCGTGATCAAAGTTAGCTTTGTCTGCATGGGAGCAGAACAGCACTTATGCGCAAAAGTGTTTTTTGCATGGCTCCGATTATTTACAACAAGTTACCCAAAAGTTGGAGGGAGCTAAATAATGTACACATTTATGTGTCAAAGCTTACTATAGTATTAATGAATTTCTGACAGAACCATTTATATTGACATAGATTTTGATGCATTGTTATTTTTTTCCTCGTGCTACCATTTATTTTTTTTTTGTTTTTTCTAATTTCATTATATTTATTTATATTTTTTTTTATATGAAATTTATAATTAAAATCATTATTGTTCAAAATATTTGCACGCCATACTAGGTGGCAAACATGTATGATCTTATTTTTCTTTTTATGTTATCCTGCATGCATTTTCTTTTATTCTTTTATGCACACACATATATAAGCAAATAAATATATCTTTATGTTTATCTAGTCTTATCCAGAGTTTTTATCACAGCAGAAGGGGAGGAATTCCCACCAGTAGGACGCTGTAAGCGAGATTAAATTAGAAGATATATGTGTCCCACTATGCTGGATTTTTGCAATGACAATCATGTTTTTATATGTATCAACAGTAGAAGGGGGCGTTACCATATCTCTAATACAGCTGACACCAGCGGAGGCTTATTCATCAGATACTTCAGACCTTCGATTTTTGACATCAAAAGAAGCGGCCCACCAAGTTGAATATTGTTTGTAAAGCCGGTATGTCGATCTCTAATAGTTTGGTTGGGCTCTTGTGATTTCTAATCAGGGTCACCAGATGCTCCAGATCTTAGGTTATCCTAGTTTTTTATAGTTTTCCCTGTAAGTGACAATTGAATCATACCTCTGTACCAAACCTCAGCTCTCTGAGTTTACGGGAAGAACTAGTTCTATTTTGATGATCATTTGGTGAATGAGTGTCATAAATGTGAAACTCTGCTTTCGCTTAACTTCGGAACTAAACTATCTACAGACTTGAAATTTTGAATTTTAAGTAATTGAGTATAGCTTACTGGATGACGAACATTTCCTCCTTCTGATCTTATCCAAAGGTTACTGCAGACAATAATTTTAACCCATATGGGTGCAAAGTTCTCATCAATATAAATGAATTAAGTTCAAACGCAAAGTAGCTGGGTACTGTGAATCGTTGAGGAGTCCCCTAACAGCCCGTCGTCTTCGTCATAAGACCTCTAATGACAATCCCAATTTATCTAGGTGTAAAGCTTTTATCAATACAAATTAATCAAATATAAACACAAGGTAGCTGCTGTGAATCGTTGAGGAGTTCCCTCGACCGTCTAGGGTTTTCATAATCAGACTACTGCAGACCTTCATTTGAACCCTCATGGGTGTAAAGTTCTCATCAATATAAATGAATTAAGTCCAAACACAAGAAAACTACTGTAAACCGTTGAGGAGTACGCGGAACTGACCTTAGTCTTCATCGTCAGGGCCTTTATGACAGTCACAACTCATCGAGGTGTAAAGTTCTCATCAATACAAATTAATCAAACATAAACACAAGGTAGCTTCTGTGAATCGTTGAGGAGTTCTCACGACTGTCTCCCAGCTGCATCATCAGATCTACTCCGTACCTTTATTAAATTGTAGTGTTTTATAATACTTATTGAAAATAGTAAGAAATGCCCTTGTCACCCCTACGATTTTTTAAAGTAACCCTTGATTTCTCTGGTTTTCCATCATCAGATCCTGACCTGGTAACTATGGGACCACCTGGAAAGTATACCTTTTCAAACAAAATAGAAATTTGGAAATCGGTCCAGGCATCTTAGAGTAATCGATGAATATACCTAAATAATAAAAAAAAAAGATTACTACGAATTGAGAACCTGCCCCTTTTTTGAAGTCAGTTAATGAAGCGGCCCACCAAGTTAAATATTTTTTGTAACGGTGGTACGTCAATCTCTAATAGTTTGGTTGGGCTCTTCTGTTTTCTAATCAGGGTCATCAGGTACTTCAGATCTTCGATTATCCTAGTTTTTATATTTTTCCCTTTATTTGACCATTAAACCCTGCCTCTGTACCAAATTTCAGCTCTCTGAGTTTATGGGAAGTACTACTTCTATTTTGATGATCATGAGTGAGTGAGTGTCGAAAACACGGAACTTTACTTTCGCTTAACTTAAGAACTGGATAAGCTACAGACTTGATATTTTAGATTTTAAGTGTGTAAATACAGCTTACTGGATGACCAAAATTTCAGCGTTCTGGTACTATCCAGAGGTTCTTAATTAGGAGCCTGAAAATGCAGCGAAATGGTTCGGGTAAAGATGGTACGGCAGTGTTTGCTTCGCGCTCGACTTGGCGAGGGCACTGCCGTGCCCTCAGATGTAGGTATGAGAAATACATTTTATCAGATATAATAATCAAAGCTAAAACAATTATAAGTAAATCTAATCGTTTAGACGTAAGTTTGATATGGTAAAGAAAAAGTTAGCTTTGTTTAACTTTTTCATTTGACAGCGGTTACGTTCTAATTGCGATCCAGTTCTGGTTAAACCATCTGTGAAAAGGTTAGCGCGATACGAAAGATAGCAAAAGTTATTATTTGGTTGCGATCCCATTCTGTTTTGGCTTAGTTAATTTAGCGCGATTGCTCCCCTGTTTACATTATTCAGTTTAACTTCAAATATTCTTATTCAGTCACTCTGAAATCAATTTATAATCATAAAATTCAGCTGATGTTTGTTTAACTTAAAATAATGTCAATTTGAAACACAAAATTTGAATGTACAATCGACAGCACATCAAGCTACTACTATGTGTCAGATTTCTTTATTAGGTTTTCAACTTTATTGCTAAAGCTGTATGGGTCCAAATTGATTGAGAATATTTTGCAGCATAAGGTAGCTTGACCTGCTGTCGTCCGTACGTACATAGAAAGCTGTAAAATTAAGAGTTCGGGTAGTATTCCGTTGTTGGTACACATAAGATAGACTGGTTACTATTTAATGATTTAATACTGCGCCGACCTTTTACTCTACGAGAGATTTTGATCAATTTATCTTATTTTAAAACAAAATTGCACAAAGTTAGTATAATCCATACTAATATTATAAATGAGGAAGTATTTCTGTCTGTTTGTTTATAATCCGATTATAATGAAATTTGGTACACAGATAGTCTAGAGCCCTCAGGCTCTAGACTATCTGTGTATATTGTGTATATGTGTATATTTTGTAGCCTAGGTCCTGGCTCAACAGGACATGGGCTATAAAATATCAAGCTATGACCAATAGGAGCAGAGCAGGAACAAAAAATGTTGCGGAAACGGGAGCAAACGCGGACGTACATATTGCTCTCATTATTTTAACAGGCGCTTATATCAACTGAGCTCTTTCGGTTCGAACCTTACGCGGGTACGCGGGTGAAACCGCGAGGCACAGCTAGTATAATAATATAATTATATAGTATAATTATATAATGGCCTCTGCATGTCTAAACAATGATACCATATTACTCATCCAATGTTTGATGATGACGTCACCGCACTAACCACACTGCCTCTTGAAGATAAATTCAACAAACATTCCATATATCGTGGCAAGTCGCTTCAGGTTTCGGGAACGTTTGAACAACCGGTACTGCACTGTTTATCTTACAATGTTTGATGATGACGTCACCGCACTAACCACACTGCCTCTTGAAGATAAATTCAACAAACATTCCATATATCGTGGCAAGTCGCTTCAGGTTTCGGGAACGTTTGAACAACCGGTACTGCACTGTTTATCTTACAATGTTTGATGATGACGTCACCGCACTAACCGGTACTGCGCTGTTTATCTTACAATGTTTGATGTTGACGTCACCGCACTAACCGGTACTGCGCTGTTTATTTTACAATGTTTGATGTTGACGTCACCGCACTAACCGGTACTGCACTGTTTATCTTACAATGTTTGTGTAGTGTCAATGAAAGACCGGAGTTAGCAACAGACTGGTATATTTACAAAAGTTCTTAATCTACCCACCACCTAACTATAATCACATTACTAACTATAAAAGTACTCACAAACGTCACACTTCTCCCCTTTAAGCTAACAAGAGGTGGTATAAAATAACAATGACATGTGTACAACAATTAATAGTTTTACTCTACAAGATTAAGTAAAGTACGTTTTGCTCTATTCAGTGCACGCAATGCACGAGCTGATACGCCAGGTGGTGTCTGCTCAGTATGGGGTAAGGGCGCATCGGGTGGGACGCACGGCGACTCTGCGATTACGTCCTGACCGACCCTACAGACGCCGTCACCGCCTGACGCATCTTCAAGTACCTCGCCCTCGGCTCCTTTGGCCACATTGCCACTCTCAGATACTACCGCTTGTAAATTCTTATCCTGAACTAAGCCGCTTAGCCGAGATAAAGAATATCTAACTTTACTAGTAGAGGGTAAAATCTGGTCCGCGTGACGCCGCCACTCTGGCCCTTTACCTGCATCAACTTTATAAGAAACTGGGCCCGTTTTTTTAACAATTTTGGCTTCAGCCCATTTTTCCCCCTTTTGCGTGTAATCACGGGCTAGTACTGAATCCCCCACCTTAAAATCTCGACATGCAGATGGTGAGTTCACCACTTGTCTCTCCTGTCGTGCGCGCACGGTGGCGGCGACATCGGGCCGGAGCGCGTCTAGCCTACTACGTAGCCGCCGCCCTTGAAGTGCCACGGCCGGCGACACTCCCGTGGTGGCATGTTCGCAATTCCGATATTGTAACAAAAATTTGCTGAGGGCTATATTTATATCTTGACGTTCATAAAGCGCAGGTTTGAGAGCCTTTTTGATCGTCCTAACCGCATTTTCTGCCGCACCATTACCTTGTGGCCTATATGGGGCCGAAGTCGTGTGTTTAATACAATTATTCTTACAAAAGGTGTTAAATTCATATGATGAAAACGGCGGCCCGTTGTCGGTTACGAGCTGTGATGGCAAACCGAAACGTGCAAAAATGCTTCTAAATACCTTAATAGTGCATTCAGCAGTCGTGCTTCGCATTGCTATCGCTTCTATCCATTTAGAATGCGCGTCAACTATGATGAGATATTTAACGCCCCCACAGTCTGCGAAGTCCGCGTGTATACGGTGCCACGGGTACAGTGGGAACTCCCAAGGGTGTAACTGGGACCTGGGAGGAGCGTCTTGCACCGAGCGGCACGCTACGCACCGCCTACACACGTCCTCGATATCCTGATCTAAGTTCGCCCAATAGATGTAGTTCCGAGCTAAGCCTTTCATTTTATTCATGCCTAAATGGCCCTCATGAACTTCATTTAGCATTTTCTTACGTAATGAGCCTGGAATAACTAACCTGTACTTGTACATTATACAGCCTTGATTAACAAAGAAATCATTTTTTCGATTAAAAAATGGTTTTTCCTCATCGCAGCTCGGTTCCGATGGCCAGCCAAACTGTATATAACTTTTAATTTTACATAATAAAATATCACGTTCTGACTCTTTAGCTACGTCTTTAAAGTGAATAGGAAGCGAATCTTCCACAATATTTAAATAATCTCTTGCGTCCGCTGAACGACCCTCTTGAGCTAGTGGTAAACGCGACAACGCATCCGCAGGACCGTTATCCGCAGATCTAACGTACTCGATCGAAAAATCATACGCGGCCAGGCGCGCCGCCCATCTCTGTAGACGACTAGCAGCTGTTTGCGGAATTCCACTTTTATCTCCAAAAATATAAGTTAAAGGTTGGTGGTCTGTCCTCAGCGTGAAGCGCCTCCCATACAAATAGTGATGGTGCTTAGTGACACCAAACAGAATAGCGAGCGCTTCCTTATCGAGCTGACTGTAATTGCGCTCGGGTGCGTTGAGCGTACGCGAGACACAGCTGACGGGTCGCTCGCTGCCGTCCGCGTATCGGTGCGCGAGCACCGCGCCCAGCCCATAAGCACTACTGTCTACCGACAGAACCAACTCGCGTCCTTCTTCGTAATGCGCTAATACCCGCTCACTCAGTAGGGATCGCTTCGCTTCTGAAAACGCCTTTTTACAATTAGAATCCCATTTCCATTCGACATCTTTACGCAATAGATTGTGCATGGGTTGTAATATACTACTCAAGTTAGGAATAAATCTACCATAATAGTTTATCATTCCTAAAAAACCTTTTAACTGAGTTACATTATCGGGCTTAGGTGCGCTCGATATAGCTTCCACCTTTTTTGAATCTGGTTGCAAACCATATTTGTTTATTATAAAGCCTAAATACCGCACGCTATCCTGTAAAAATTGACATTTACTTAATTTTACCGTTAGCCCCATATTACGCAGCCGTTCTAAAACAGCTCTTAAATTTTTCATGTGTTGAAATTGATTTGACCCTGTCACACAAATATCATCGCAAAATACAACACAGCCTGGCACGCCACGCAACGTTTCCTCCATCATTTTCTGAAATTTCTCCGGAATGCACGATAAACCATAGGGTGTACGTCTATAAGCAAATGTGCCTATATGTGTAGTGATGGCGGTGAAGGGTTGCGAGTCTTCAGTCAAAATACACTGCTCAAATGCGTGTTGTAAATCTATTTTTGTGTATTTCTCCCCCCCACTCAAAGCTGCAAATAATTCCTCAATACGAGGTAAGGGGTAATAGTCTCTTTTTAGCTTAGGGTTAATTGTGATCTTGTAATCACCACAAATACGAATATCCCCGTTACTCTTAACTACCGGGACTATAGGAGTTCCATAATCGGAGTAGTCAACGCGATAGATGGAACCATCCGCTTCGAGGCGTGCCAGCTCCCTCTCTACTCGTGTGCGTAATGATAGTGGTACGGGCCGCGCCCGATAATAAACCGGTTTTTTATCTGTTAAATGTAGTTGTATGCGGCGCTTGCAAGTACCTAACTTATCCGAGAAAACTTCTGGATACTCCTTACACAATTGAGTCACGAATCGATCCTCCGAGATTTCATTGAGATTTATCTGTTTTATTTTCAAAACACGCATCCATTGTCGACCCAGTAACGGACGAGCCCCACTAGTAACGATGTAAAGCGGCAAGCCATTAGCTGCATAACTACCTAAACGAACGTCCACTTCAATGTAGCCCAGAGATTCGATCCGTGAACCCGAGTATGATCGTAATATTAAATTATCTTTGACAATAGTTTTATGTGAAAATAATTGCCTGTACATGGCTTCACTAATAGCAGAGATACGACTACCCGTGTCCATCTCACATTCGATCGTCTGGTTGTCGATCAACACTTTAATAATATATGGTTTGCTACCTGAAGCCGAAACCCTTATGTTCAACAATTCGTCCCCATCGGAACCATCACTCACATAATTTTGTTTACCGCCACTATTATCACCATGCACTTCACACATCACCCTCAGGTGACCCTTTTGACCGCACTCATCACACGTATAGTTTTTGTATCGACACTTATCGATCGCATGCGGCTTGCCGCAGCGCCAGCAGGGCCGCGCCGGCCGCGCCGGCCGCGCTGTGTCCGGCGGGTGCGCCCGCGCGGCGGCTGGCCGCGCTCGGCGTGCGCGCGCATGATGCAGGCTGTCCCCCGCCGTCACCGCCGCGCCCGAGCCTCCGGCGCCCGAGTCTGTTACCACTGTCGTGGACCCACTAACTTCGGCGTGTTTCTCCGCTGCTTCCAATGCTAGCGCCAGTTCGATTGCCTCCTTATATTGAATTTTCTTTTCCGCAAAAATTCGAGACCTCATGGCGTCGTTCGCGAGACCGGATACGAACTGGTCCCTCAAATTATCCTCTAACGTCGAACACGAATTACACTTCCCGAAGTCACACGTGACCGCTAAATGTTTTAATGCCTGCAGGTAATCCGTCAGCGATTCTCCGACACGCTGCCGACGCAATCTAAACACGTGTCGTTCGGCGATTTCAGACCGCTGTGGTTCTAAATGATCCGTCACTAGTTTCACTAATTCCTCATACGTTTTATTTTCAGGAAATGACGGTGAGCATAGATCACACATAAGAGAATATGTTTCGTCACCTACAACCGTGATTAACATTGGTACTTTTAAATCGTCACCGATGTCGTTTAGCTTAATATACTGATTAACGCGGCGTATATATATTGGCCACTGCTTAGAATTTAGGTTGAATGGTTCTATTTTACCGATCGGCATTTTATCGCACACGTGGATCACTTTAATTAACAAGAAAACTGCCTCGTCGCCAATGTAGTGTCAATGAAAGACCGGAGTTAGCAACAGACTGGTATATTTACAAAAGTTCTTAATCTACCCACCACCTAACTATAATCACATTACTAACTATAAAAGTACTCACAAACGTCACAGTTTGATGTTGACGTCACCGCACTAACCGGTACTGCGCTGTTTATTTTACAATGTTTGATGTTGACGTCACCGCACTAACCGGTACTGCACTGTTTATCTTACAATGTTTGATGTCGACGTCACCGCACTAACCAGTTCTGCACTGTTTATCTTACGTTTCGGCGCCATTATCAGATAATTGAAGGGGACGGCTTTTGGAAAAGGTTCATCAATATAAACGACAACCTAGCGAGTGTCTCTATAACGTTGTCCGATGAAGGCCACACGCCGCGACTGACCAAGTAACTATAAATCGGTGCCATTGTCAGATAATTGAAGGGGACGGCTTTTGGAAAAGGTTCATCAATATAAACGACAACCTAGCGAGTGTCTCTATAACGTTGTCCGATGAAGGCCAGTCCACGCCGCGGCTGACCAAGTAACTATAAATCGGTGCCATTATCAGATAATTGAAGGTGACGGCTTTTGGAAAAGGTTCATCAATATAAACGACAACCTAGCGAGTGTCTCTATAACGGTGTCCGATGAAGGCCAGTCCACGCCGCAGCTGACCAAGTAACTATAAATCGGCGCCATTGTCAGATAATTGAAGGGGACGGCTTTTGGAAAAGGTTCATCAATATAAACGACAACCTAGCGAGTGTCTCTATAACGTTGTCCGATGAAGGCCACACGCCGCGGCTGACCAAGTAACTATAAATCGGTGCCATTGTCAGATAATTGAAGGGGACGGCTTTTGGAAAAGGTTCATCAATATAAACGACAACCTAGCGAGTGTCTCTATAACGTTGTCCGATGAAGGCCAGTCCACGCCGCGGCTGACCAAGTAACTGTAAATCGGCGCCATTATCAGATAAATGAAGGGGTCGGCTTTTGGAAAAGGTTCATCAATATAAAGGACAACCTAGCGAGTGTCTCTATAACGTTGTCCGATGAAGGCCAGTCCACGCCGCGGCTGACCAAGTAACTATAAATTCCCGACAATGACTTTGAGTTTATTTCGGCGTTTCTTCTCAGAGCTAGTACTAGGAAATACCACGGTCATCAAACGGAATTAATAAATATTTCGATCCAGCCGTCCCTTGCTGTTATCTCCAGTGACGCCCTAAGCCGAAGTTCGTACCACACAGTGGGTGCCCTGCCTGTTGTGACCTAGTTATGAAATGCCCCTGGCTGGAGGCTTTAAATTCATTTAAGGCAGCCACAGATTAGTTCTGTAAAGTAGTCTCAAGGTCAACTACGAGATGCCGATATATAAAAAAAGTGCCTCTACAATATTTTATCAGTTTCCGTACGCAAACGGAACCTATTACTAAGACTCAACTGTCAGTCTGTCTGTCATTCGGCTGTATCATGAACAACAAATATATTGTTATTTTTATTTGAGTACAATTTTGATTTAGCAGTCATGTTTAGACCATGCCCTGGATTAGGACACACGATACCTTTATCCCGATGGTCCTACGACAGCGAGACTAATGCGGGTGGAACCGCGGGTCACACCTAGTAAAGAATATGAAGAAAACCCGCCAAGTGCGAGTCGGACTCGCGCACGAAGGGTTCCGTACCATTATCTTTAAAAACGGCAAAAAAATTACATTTGTTGTAATAATATTTTATTTTTATAATACATAATAATATTTTTTCTCGGTGGTAGGCCATAACATCGGCTGCCGGCGGAAGTTACCACCCACCAGACAAAGTCTTGCCGCCAAGCGATTCGTCGTGTTCCGGCATGATGTCTGGAGAAGCCGTACGGAGGACGGGTCTGAGCAGTTGTGTTGCGATGTGTGGCGGGTACGATGCGCCAAATGTTGTTGTCTCGGGAATTTGGTCTTGGAGAGTCTCCAGATCAATCTCCCTCTAGCGCAGCATCGTTTGGTCGTGTTGGTCTTGGGTTTAACATTGCATCACCTCGCTCAACTGCCGTCATCCTCCCTACTCCTAAGTTTTTTAAGTGAATAGGCTTAATAAACTAGTGCGCTTTACACTCAACGATTGCATCACTGCTTACCATCAG
Organism: Sesamia nonagrioides; assembly: GCA_017933935.1. Classification (NCBI taxonomy): domain Eukaryota; kingdom Metazoa; phylum Arthropoda; class Insecta; order Lepidoptera; family Noctuidae; genus Sesamia; species Sesamia nonagrioides. The sequence continues at coordinate 37,337 of JADWQK010000989.1, read as the reverse complement.
GCGGGATTGCAGTCAAGCACTAGTTTATAATTAGTAAAAAAAAAAAAAAAAACATAATCTCTGAAAATTTTAACTGTATGTACATACTGTATATTACGGTACATGAGATACAGACTGGTGACAGACGGATGGACGGACAGATGGACAGACGGACAGCGAAATCACATTAATAAAGTTCCGTTTTACCTTTTAAGTACGAAACCCTAAAAAACCACACAACATGTGTTGTCGGTAACGTTCGTAGTGCCGTAGCGCCGTAGCGCCGTAGCGCCGTAGCGCCGTAGCGTCGTAGAGCCGTAGCGCCGTAGCGCAGTAGCGCCCTAGCGCAGTAGCGCCGTAGCGCCGTAGTCTCGTAGCCGCGTAGCAAGATTACGTTGTGGCGTGTAGTATTTTCCTAGTTTCATTTAACCGCCAACTTGGTAATAAATGTTCGTATGAAGTGTGTTATGACAGGAAATATTGTTAGGTGCAAGAAAAGAGAATGTTAAAATAAAAATAATAAAACCTCTCCAGGAGGTAGGAAACGATTAAAAAAAAAACTCCTTCTCGTTACTTTAATGAAAACGTATAATATCTACCGTTATTTTACGATAACTACGTATGAAGAAATGATTTTTAAGTATCGACATTTAAAAAGAATCCTAAAAAATACGGCCTATTTCAACAATATTACACAGTAACTGTCATTATATAGCCATTTCTTTTCTAATGTTGTAATAAACAGAGCCGGTTATGAACGCCATTATTTTTGCAACAAATAAAAGAACAATTTTCTCGTTTTTTCCTCAACATTTGCTTCTCATTTTCCTTTCGTATCCAACTTTTTCTGTACGTATTCGTTAAAAAAACAAACAACGTTTTATGACAATATTTAAAGAAGTACTTGTAGTGCGCAGTCCCACCCTATTTCAAGTTAAAGAAATATCTGTTTTATTTCAATGACCATTAAGTTAATTTACTATTAAAGAAGTCATAAAATAATGTTTGAAGTTGTAGCCGACACTGAACTTTGCTGTGTAGAAATTTAAGTTATTTTGCATTCTTGGCAAATATTTCGCAATGTTGCGATATATCAAACCCCCTCTTAGAAAACTCCCTCTTAGATATTTTTATGTGGGCAAATATTGTGAGATTACTTTTAGATCACAACAATTCGCTGTACAAATGGTCAGTTGTGACAGCACATTAAGATAAAGTTCATTACATTGTACCGATTGTAATGAAGTTTGCTACACAGATAGTCTAGAGCCTGAGAAAGGACATAGTAGCAGACCAATACTAACAGAGCAGTAACAAAAATGTTGCGAATACGGGGGCAAACGCGGACGTACATATTGCTCCCATTATTTTAACAGGCCCTTATTTTATATCAACAGGCGGTCGGAGTCGCGGACAGCCTACGTGGCGTAGCGAACGCGGCCGTTGCGCAAGGAGGCGTGGTTTCGATCCCCACGCTGTGCAAATATTTGTATGCATGAATATGAATATTTGCACTGGTCTGGTCGTGCCCCGAAAGCACTTTCAGCCGTTGGTCCCGGTTGCCATACGAACATCTAATGGCAGTCGTTAATAATATCGAAGTCATAAAATATCGAAGTTTAGCCAAAATCAGCAGTTAGACAGGTAAAGCGGACTCCTGACTCCAAAGCTGAAAAAGCTTCGGATGCGACTGGGATTAACGCTGAGATGATGATGAAGACGCGGACGGAGTCGCGGGCAACAGCTAGTATAAAAATAACACAACGTCCTTACGTTACGACCTTCGACATGCTAAGAAATAAAATAAAAAATGGTAGATTCGCTCTCGCCACAGAACACTCTGTTCCAAGCGTAACATCTCGGATTACAATTTATTTAGATTCCTTTGATTCTTTTTTCTTTGCTTTTGTGTTGCTATTTTGATGCGGAAACTACTTTTTTCTCGCTTTCTTTTTGTTCAAACTTCCATTCGAACGATGAAAGAGCTCAACCAACGGGAGCTCGTAGAGCAAGCTCAGCAATTACAAGACGTTGTTGATGAGCGTGGCAAACTGCGGGTGATCACGGATGGTTTTGGGGACTGTAGTAATTTATATGAGGAAGCTTTATGCAAGGTTAGGGATCTCCAGGATGAATTAAATTATGCGAACAGTGAAATTCTAAGATTGCATAAAGAAAAAGAAATTGCTCAGGCTAGGGAAACTGACCATTTGTACAGCGAATTGTTGTGCTCTAAGGGTAACCCCCATCCCATGCTTACCATTGACCTGACTGAGGATTCCGTATTAAACCAGCGTGACAGTTTAAAACTTAGTCATAACAAACTAAAAAAATATGCTAAGTTTAATCGAATAATTAAAAAATGTCACCAATTCAAAAAACAACATAAACACTTTTCCAAATTCATTCCACTCAGGAAAGAACGTGTTGACTTAATAAATAAATTAAATAATTATCAAATTAAATTGGAAGACAGCAAGAGGATTTATGAAATAGATACACATCATTTGCAGTTGGAAATTAAAGAACTTGAAAAGTCTCTTCGTTCTCTTTACAATAGGTATGTAATATCTCAGAAGCAGATTAAAGAACATATTCTTGCTGCAAATAACTTAGTGATGACTCAGTGCACATGTCCGACAGTCTCAAACCCCGAGGATAGCCAGTCTGAGGTAACGGAGGACCCGTCCCAGGCTGAGAGCTCTGCTCTAGGCTGTGTTTCTGAGCATGGTTTGTTTGCTTCTGGACAGGAATCATCTCGGATTAATGATTTTCCATCATTAAATAATCAAGTCTGCAATAATTCGGTTATGTTCTCGGACAGTATGGGAAGGGGTTTAGGAAAATTAATAAATAATAAGCTTGACCATTCTAGTCATAATTTGTGTATACCTGGGTCAACATATAAACATATTATGGAATTAGTAATTAACAAAACTTATAATTATGATACTAATTTAACAGTAATTATAGGTAATAGTTCAAACGTACACAAGGAAAATATCACTAATTATGTAACTCAGATGTTAAAATTAAAATGTAAAAAGATTATATTGTGTGCTTTTCCGTATTTTCAGCAGTTATCAAACAGACAAAATAATTATATCCATATGCTTAATAAGCATATGTACTTTTTAGTTAGTCACTATAGTGACAAATTTGTATTTTTTGACACCAACAATTTTGTTGAACATTTAAAGTCGAACAGGGATACTACGTATCTGCCAAATAGTTATAGACACATAATAGCTACCCTATTGACTTATTATATTAACACAGACATAAGTAGTATGTCGAAGTCTTGTGTAATTGACACCACAGGGCTTAGTAATAATACTAACAATTATGTGGTGGACCAGACTAACGGTAGCACAATTGCTATGAATACTTTTTTAAATTGTACAAAGGAGGCCCCATTAGATAATTCTGTATTTAACGTAGAACCTACATTTAGTAGCAACTCATTACCAGGTGATATTTTAGATTTGGGGCGAACTCCAGCTCATTTAAACTAGTAAATAAGACAACAGAGGGTACCAATAAATTAATAGTTACACCAACCAACAATAAGGTATCTTCTTGCTCTCAAATAGTTAAACATCAAAAAGGGTCAAAGAATGAATTGAAATTGTTTCATCAAAATATTCAAGGTATCTCTTCTAAATTATTAGAAATTGAAATGTTATTAGAAAAAAGAATGTTCGATGTTGTATGTATTAGCGAACACTGGTTGAAAGATTACCAGGTGTTACTTAGTTATGAAAATTATAGTGTGGGTAGTTGTTTCAACCGCAAATCTATGTTGCGTGGTGGTTCCCTTATGTTAGTAAAAAAACCCTTAAAATTTAAGCAACGTAAAGACATAGTTAATTTGTCAATGGAACATTGTATAGAGTTGTCATGTGTTGAGCTAGATAAGCATGTAATAGTGTGCGTGTACAGACCCCCGAACCCTCAGAACTTTAGTCTTTTTGAATCAACAATGGAGGATATTTTAGCCAAACTTGCAGATAGTAACAAATCAGTAATTATTTGTGGAGATTTTAACATTAATATTTTGGAAAATAATTCAAATAGCAGCAGATTTTTAAGCCTTTTTAAATCATTTAATTTACTTAACGTTTTTACAGAACCAACTAGAGTAACTCCAACCTCTTCAACTTGTATTGACAATGTTTTCTGTAATTGTGACTATTTAGATAAAGCTATAGTAAATTATCTTCCTTCAAATCATAGTGGACAAACGGTAACTTTTATGTCTCAAGCACCCATGGAAGGAACTCAGATACAATTCAGGCCAATTACAATTGGCAAATTAGCAAAATTTAATAGTAATTTACAAAATAAGTTAAATGTTCTGGAACATGACATTAATGATGCTAATAAATTTTATGATAATTTTTTTTCATTGGTAATTAAGGAATTTAATACAGTTTTTGAAAAGATGTCGAAAAATATATTCCCTAAGTTTGTTTTTAGTGAGTGGGCAACTAAAGGTATTAGGGTCAGTAGGGAAAGACTGTATGAGCTATACAGCCTTAAGTCATTCTTCAATAGTGAAACCTTTAATAAATATGTAAATAGATATTCTAAATTATTCAGAAAGATTTGCAAGGTGGCGAAGGCCCTGTACATTAGCGACAAGATCAAATCGGCAGACAATAAAATAAAGACTGTGTGGAAAGTTATTAATAGTGAAACTGGTAGGAATAAATTACGCAGTACGGATTATTTATTGGAGACTCCAGATGGTCCCAAAAGCTCTAACGTAGAGGTAGCCCAAGAGTTTGTGAATTATTTCACCAATATACCTCTTAGGACAACGGAAGCTCTAAACTCCTCCCCAGAAGCCTCGATTGATTTATTAAAAGCAAACTTGCCAGGCTGTCCGGTTGAATTTCAATTCAAATATATAAACCATATGACAGTCATAAAGGCTTTCCGGCAAATAAAAGTCAAAATAACCGAAGACCTTTGGGGAATGTCTGTTAAAGTATGCACATCCATAATTGAGACCATAGCACCATACTTGGCTTTAATATTTAATTTGTGTGTAGATCAAGGCGTCTTTCCAGATATAATGAAATACAGTAAGGTAATACCACTTTTTAAATCCGGTGACCATAAGGACACTAATAATTACAGACCCGTATCGGTATTGCCTGTTTTCAGTAAGGTGTTTGAAAAAGTTATGCTTGATCAAATGCTTTGTCATTTCAACAGCAATACATCTTTCACGATCAACCGTACAGGTTCACCAGAGGACTTTGTACGACCGACGCTGGTGTCACTTTATTAAAACATATATTTGCAGCGTGGGAGGAAGCCCAAGATGCGATAGGGATTTTTTGTGACCTGTCAAAGGCTTTTGATTGTGTCAATCATGAAACCTTACTTTTAAAGCTGGAACATTATGGGCTGGGTAAACTTGCGCTCAGCTTGGTGAAATCTTATTTAATTGATAGACAACAGCAAGTTCAGATAAATGGTGTCAATTCTCCGGGTTTGAATGTCAAAATGGGTGTACCGCAAGGCTCAATTTTGGGTCCTTTCCTCTTTTTGGCATACATAAATGATCTACCGCATCTATTAAAAAAACAACCACATATTGTATTGTTTGCTGATGATACTTCGTTAATTTTTAAAATCAATAGACGTTGCTCAAACCTTGAGGACGTAAACAATGCTTTACAGCAAGTCAAAATTGGTTTACCGCTAATAATTTAGTACTAAATGAAAAAAAGCCAAAGTGTATAAGATTTGCGTTACCAAATGTTAAAAGTACTTACTCCGATATTGTATTGAACAAGGAGAAACTCGAATTCGTCGAAAACACGGTTTTCCTGGGGATCACGCTTGACTCGAGGCTACAATGGGGTCCTCATTTAACATCTCTGGCAGGACGGCTTAGTTCAGCAGCATACGCTGTCAGAAAAATCCGTCAATTTACTGATGTAGATACTGCGAGACTAGTCTATTTTAGCTACTTTCATAGTATCATGTCATAAGGTATTTTGCTTTGAGGACGGGCTGCAGACATAGAGTCTATTTTTATTCTGCAGAAAAGAGCTATCAGAGCCATATACAATCTCCGCAGACGCGATTCTCTTAGGGAACTGTTTAAAGAGATAAACATCCTTACGGTCCCTTGTCAATACATTTATGAAAACATTATGTATGTTCGGAAAAATATTGATCATTTTAAGAAGATAAGTGACAGGCACAATTTTAATACTAGGAATAGAAAAAATTTAGATCAACCTCGGTTCAGACTAGCTAAAGTAAATAGTTCGTTTATGGGGTACTGTGTAAAATTTTATAATAAAGTACCGCTAGAGATTCAACAGCTCAATGAATCCAAATTTAAAACATGCATTAAACGCACGCTGTGTAAGCAAGCATATTATAAACTGGAAGATTATATCCTTGATAAAAATGCTTGGATAAATGCCAGTCCTGCTCCACAGCCACAGACAATTTTGTAGGTTTGGAAGAGATGCCATTCCCCCTTTTTGTTGTTTTCTAAATATTCTTTTTTTATTTTATTTGTTTATTTCAACGTTGTGCACAATATTTTGCAATAGTATTGTATAATGTAAAAGCACTTTTCAAGTTTGTGAATGTGAGGCACCATGGACTATAGTTTTTTATTTTTATATATATATATATATATATAACTTGTTTGACATTGCGAGATTGGCAGTTGAGAATTGTCATGCTCACTCAAATGTCTTGCTGATGGTGGCGCGTGTTGTTGGGTCATTTGGTTCCCTTCAATATGGTTGAGCTAAGTGGGGCTGATGCGCGCGTCATGCTCGTGAACGGGGGCCGTCATGCATGTGTGAGGCGGCTGCCTATTTGACTTCTAGAACCCAGTTACTGGGTAATACTGGTTGTTAGCCTTTGGGTCGCTTCACGACCCGTAACGACTACCAACAAGATCCACGAATACCAGCCGAGACGAACGGTTTAACGTGTTTTCTGAGATATGGAGACATCGTGATTTGATGTCTTGGTATGTAAATGTGGTTATCGTCTCATCCAAGGATCAATTGATCCGTTGTATGTTAATAGTTTGCCACAAATCTATGAATATGGCAATTCAAATGTAAATTGACTAATTCCAATACAAAATTAGATAGAGACAAAATTAGGTAGGCCTTTGGTGTGGGGTGCAACGTGTGTCGACACCTGTGCGCCATCCCATCTTCCAAATACGGTGAGCTGTGCTGCAGCGGCTGCTGTAAGTGCGGAATGCCTCAAACGGCGCAAATAATCCTATCTCATTGTTCTTCAACTTATATGTTCGAGCCGTATGGGGTTGAAACACTAGGGCCGTGGGGTCCGAGTGCACACCTATTATTACAGGACATCGCCAAGCGTTTAACCAACTCTTCCAGTGACCAGAGGGCTGGGTTATTTTTTGGCCAAAGAATCAGCATCGCCATACAACGTGGCGACGTTGCCAGATTTTTGGGCATGTTCCTGTTGACAGCGATGCGGATGAATTTTTGATGTCCTCTAATTATTTACATAATATAATTTGTAAACTTTTTAATTTAAATTAATTTTCGTAATATTTCAGACAAAATATTGTCATAATAAAAACATGAAAATCAAAAATATTTATAAATATTATAACCGCGATAATGCCAGTGCCAACCAGCGCGTAATATGGAAAACGTTGTTATTCGCACAGCAACAGCGCCGCTGAATTCTTAACATGAAATCAAAGGACGGCATTCCATAAGGAATGCGAAGTATTTGTGAGACACGCGAAGCTGGCAACCCTGCGCTACCTTTGTCAGGGTTCAACACATAGCAACGAGACTTTTGTATAAAACGTTTTGCTTACACATGAGACATGAAAAGGTTTTTAAATTTTAGAGTAAGTACTGAATTATATTTTGAATTCATTTTACAATTTCTGGCCAGGGTAGCTTGCGAAAGACAAGTTAGTTTTCATTTGCAGGTCAGTGTCATCTTTTTTTTTTAAAAAACTACCCTAGTAATTAGTTCTGTATCGTGCCTTTAGAATCGTTTACTTTACTACCACATCATAGTGTTTAGTACTTGTTTAGGTTAAATACTTATTAAAAATTGTTTTATGGACTTTGAAGTACTACTGACGGTGGCGGCAACGTGCCTACTATTGTATAAATTATAGTGCCTATTAATTTTGAATTTTGAGAGCTAAATCCCCCGGCGGTTACCGCTAAGATCGTGACATGACTCGCTAGCTTGACAGTTTGACAGACAGTGCGGAAGAAGCACACTCTATGGTCGCGTTCCGTTTACTTCAAGTTTTCGGCAAACAGATATTACACAATATCCTTCTCTGTATGAGAGGAGACCTGTGCCCAGCAGTGGGACGATAAAAAGAAAGGTTGATGATGATATTCAAGTTCAACACTGATAGTAGACACGCGTTTAATAAGTGTTTAGTTTTTATAGACAGTTAAACTCACATATATTACACAAACCGCCAGACCCGGAATAATACATAAATTTTCAGTAAAGGTAGCCTATGTCCTTTCTCAGGGTCTAAAGATTGTCTGTGCGAAATTTTATCAAAATCGGTTGAGGGGTTTAAGCAGGAAAGCGTAACAGACAAACAGACCGAGTTACTTTCGCATTTATAGTATTAGTATGGATTTATTATACCTATAGTCGTAAATATATATATATATATATATAGTCGTATCGTGTTTATGTGTTTGATTTGACCACGACACGACATCGCTGCATCGTTCTACGACGCGACGTCGTATCGTGTGTATGTGTTTGAGCCCTCAACCGGGGCTTTCGTTCCTTACCGGGTGGCAAACTATGTAACTACGTTTCTGAGCGTTGAGTAGAGTCTACACATACGTTTAAGTACGCTTGTGTAATATCTTCTTTGAGTTAGCTCTTTGCTTTATACGCGAAAACTGTCAAAGGAAACGGTTATATAAATAGTAGTGTAATAAATTCGACCAGCGGAGCGGGATGTTCACTTTAAACAACTTATTACTATTCATTACAAATTAGCTCTTATAGAGATTTTTATGAGAATATTATGTTCTCATATAAATACATTCTGTCTTGTAAATTATGATGAATTAAGTTTACAATCCTTGTAGGGCTGATTTTTCTATTGACAAATCATTTTTATTCGTGTAGTTAATAGACATCCGATAGATTTTGAATGGAAGAACTGAAAAGTTCCCCCTCGGCCCCGATCCCCTCCAAACAAACTAAACTAATTTCAAGTTAACTACATCTTTTTCTTTCCATTTCATTAAGAAAAGGAGAGAAGATAACATTTTAGTTTTTCTTGTCAAATTAAGATATTCCATAGACAGTTTAAACGCGATTATAAACATGGCGATCAAAAATACATCAATATAATATGTGAGGTGCGGACAATTTGACAGGTCTAAACTAACATATTATTTTCTGTCCTTTTCTTAATTAAATATAAAGGAAAATCTGCACTGAAGTGTTTAGTATAGTTTGTGTGGGAGGAAACCGGGACCAACAATCAATACCTCACGGTGTTTATGTGGCGTTGCCAAATCAGGCAGGCTGTTTTTATTAGTCTACATGTTTTCAATGTCAGTCTTTAATTATTATTTTTGTTTGTAAAGTCATAATATCATCATTATATAGCATTTTATAAGGAAATTTAATTGTTTATGGAACTGTGCCTATCAAAGAGAAACCACCAGTGTTCGTGGACATTGTGATAAATTTGAAGTAATTTTCATTCCTAAAACTTTAGATCTTGACGAAATTCTGTACAAAATATTGGAATGTTAATAGGTTCTTAACGACGCTGTTTTGTTTCCCGTACGTCAGCAAAGGTAGATTCGCTAAGATAGGTAATCCCATGGTAGAGGGAGACGACAAATTAGACTACCTACTGCGATTTTCTTCATTGACAACACAATTACAGTTCTGTGGGCCTTGGGATTGAACCCTAGCTCGTCCAGTAACCACGTAATGACTTAGGCCTCAGGGGTATATTTATAAAAGATAAATCAAATTAGGTGTCGCTAATACGTTAAAAATAGACGGTTAAGGTAGCTTAGCAGTACTTAACTTGTAACGTTTATGAATAAAGAGGTTAATAAGACGGAAAAACATTATTATTGTAAAAAATATTGGACAAAAACATTCAATTTGTTCAATAAAATCCGCAATAGTACACATATACAATATGTAAAGAAAACCCTGTCCGATCCGTGGGGGTATTGTTAGGTATCGATAACTGATTCTAATAATGCCTACAAAGACGAGCTAACTTAAAAAAAACCCCTAAAAAAATTAATATTATTTCCCTAAAAGAGGTAACTTAATACATGTACGGTGGGCAATATATGCGCCGGCGAAGGGGGCCAGGGCACGTTTTTAAAAAATACCAAATTTTTGGGAAGTTGGAATTAATTCGCGGAAAAAAGATTCAGAGATTTCAAAAATAATTAGTATTGTTATTATAATGTTTCATATTTTATTTGGTTATGAGGTTACGTAACCTTATGGGTCGGACGGAGTTTTTTTTACATTTTGTATAAAGACAGAACAAAAAAGGTGTCTGTACCTTTTCTGTTCTGTTGTTCTCTGTTTCTGTAATGTTTATTTCATAATAAATCTCTTTCAACATACTTGCAATAGGAAAATAGATACAGAAATGTAGAAAGCGTGTGTATTACTTATTGTGTCCTTTAAAAAAAGTAATAGACTATATTATATACAGGCTGGCCCATCGATTGACGTCATAAAAAAAAATTTAGGTCCGGCATTTCGTGGGGTATCCGAAACACCCCCATGTATGTTCCGCGATATTTCATAGTTTTCGAGTTATGATTTTTTTTTTACTTTTCGAGGAATTTCAACCGGACAAGTATAAAAATTGTTTTATTTTTTTTTAATTAAGACTTCTTAAGATTTTTTTTTGCAACAGAATCCTCATGTGCTGTACTTTAATACATAAAATAACTAGCTTCGTAACTTTGATGAAAATTACGAAAATGTTGGTCAGAATTTAAAAAAATACGTTCCGTGAATTAAGACTTTAATTTTCAACATTACATTAAAAATCTAATCAAGTGTTATTTCACTTCTTATTTACTCTCAAAAATGCGCCAGACTCTCAGCTTTCATAATCAGAAGACACAAGTAGTACTTTAAAGCAAGTTTGGCTAAAACCGGTCTTCAAAACACCAAGGTGGCAAAATTCATAAAATTACGTATCTGATTACATTTGTTTTTTTTTTTGCATTAACTATTATTTCTGAGGCAAATTAATGATTAAGAAAGCTGAAAACCTATCGTGTAAGTGAGATAAGGAATAAAAAAGTAGATTTTTATGTACGAATCTTTATTTAAATTTACAATAAATTTTCAAAGTGGCCACCGCCAGCGGCAATGCACATTCTACATCTGCGTAAAAATTGTGTTAAATCTGCGGAACGCCTGTCTGTTTTCATTCACTACCCAAAATCAAAAATCAAAATCAAAGCATTTATTTCAAATAAACCAGTTACAGGCACTTTTGAATTGTCAGAAGGTCGGTCAGTCAATAAGATGAAGCTAGTCGCCCATTCCAAAGAGTAGGTACCTATGGAGAAGAACGGGCAAGAAACTCCATGGACACTCTTTTAAATTTTCAAGCTAATTTTACAAATATTTGATTACATCATTCATGTTGAAATCAACCGTGTGAAAACGATGCAGAAATAAATCGAGAGCGTCCATTATGGAAAACACACAAAAATCAATTCAGAAATTAAAATACGCCGTGGCAGCTAAGAGATGACCAGTCCCCTCTGACGGCGTCCGTTCACGAACATGACGAATGGATCAGCATCATGCAGCTCAACCATATTGAAGGGAACCTAATGACCCAACACACACGCCACCATCAGCGAGACATTTGAGTGAGCATGACATACTCTCAACAGCCAGAGCACTATCAAGTCAATAAAAAAGACTAACCCAACAAAAAATGCCTTACAGCACATTCGTACATTGTGCTCACACGTTTGCCATGCAATTATACAATATTAAGAAATTGAATCTACACAATGCTAAGATAGTTTTGTCCAAGGTTCAGCAGCTCCAACAGTGTTCCCGAATCTGTGGAAAGTTTAGCTCCTTTGTAGCTGTACAAGTGCCGAACACCTGTCAGCGATACAATTCCGTAACGTACAATATGCTTGGCTACATAGTGTGTAATACAGGCTTTGAATTAATAACATAAACAATTACATGTTAAAACTACAAGAGGAAAAATCAGAGAACAATCAGTGTATATAATCGGACGCAGCTCAAGCCCAAGCCTTTTTGTCCTCAATATAATCCTTCACACTATAAAATGCTTTCTGGCACAACTTATGTTTAATGAAGGATTTGAATTTATTCAGGCTCAGATCTTGAACCACCTCTGGAAGTCCATTGTAAAAATGTATACATTGGCATCTGAAAGAGCCACCTATTTTCTTAAGCCTTGTTGTAGGTACAATAAATTTGTGCCTGTTCCTAGTATTTATATTATGGACATCACTGTATTTTTTAAACAATTTTATATTTTTATGAGCATACAAAAGATTTTCATAAATATATTGAGACGGCACGGTCAGTACATTAATCTCTTTAAATTTTTCTCTGAGAGTGTCTCGGACTTAATTTATAAATTGCACGAACAGCTCGTTTCTGCAAAACAAATATTGTTTGAATATCGGCGGCATTTCCCCACAACAGAATGCCGTACGACATTACGCTATGGAAATAGCCAAAGTACACCAAACGGGCCGTCTCAACATCAGTCAAATTACGAATTGTTCTAACTGCGTATGCAGCAGAACTTAGTTTTTTTGACAATTTTTCTATATGTGGACCCCATTTAAGCTTAGCATCCAGAGTTATACCCAAGAATACTGTGCTGTCTTCAGATTTCAATTCTTCGCCCTTTATCAACACTTTAGTTTCCACCTGCCTAACGTGAGGTAGAGTAAACTTAATGCATTTGGTTTTTTTCTCGTTTAAGAGTAAATTATTAACATTAAACCAATGGACTACTTTTGAGATCGCGCTATTTACATCATCAGTAACCTGCTGCTGACGTTTCAGTTTAAATAAAAGTGAAGTGTCATCTGCAAACAACACTATATCGTGGTTATCCTTTATTAGGTACGGCAGGTCATTGATGTAAATAAGAAAAAAAAAAGGACCAAGAATTGACCCCTGTGGGACTCCCATTGTTACCAAAGACCCGGAGGATCTTGTTCCATTAACGTCAACGCTTTGAATCCTACCACTCAAATAAGATGTAATAAGATCCAGTGCAGAATTCCGGATCCCGTAGTGGCGGAGTTTCCTGATTAACGTATCGTGAAGAACGCAATCGAATGCCTTAGACAAATCACAAAAGATGCCCAAGGCATCGCATTTATCCTCCCATGCATTATAGATATGTCCTAGAAGTTCAACACCGGCATCAGTAGTTGAACGACCCCTTGTAAAACCGAACTGTTTGCTATGTAATAATTTATGTTTATTAAAAAAATTTAGCATTTGGTTTAAAATTAATTTCTCAAAAATTGCCCGTTTGCTTCTAAAATCTTCTGCCTCAGTTCTTGTTCACTGGAATACTCCCGGGCGTATGCTGTTGTGCGGTCTGGTGTTCTCAATGGCGAATTAATTGGTCCATTAGAATTGCCGAGCAGACTTGATGGACCAACTTACAAAAACTTCTTAGAGAATGACTTTGAAGATTTGCTTGAAGATGTAAATCTACAACTAAGATGCACTATGATATTTCAATGTGACGGCGCTCCGTGTCACTACGCGACACAAGTCCGGGATTATTTGAATGAAGAATTTCCAGAACAGATGGATAGGATACGGTGGACCGATTCCATGGCCTCCGCGCTCACCTGACCTCAACCCCATAGATTACTTTATTTAGGGCTATTATAAGGAAACAGCATACGCCCGGGAGTGTTCCAGTGAACAAGAACTGAGGCAGAAGATTTTAGAAGCAAAACGGGTAGTGAATGAAAACAGACAGGCGTTCCGCAGATTAAAACACAATTTTTTACGCAGATGTAGAATGTGCATTGGCGCTGGCGGTGACCACTTTGAAAATTTATTGTAAATTTAAATAAAGATTCGTACATAAAATTCTACTTTTTTTTCCTTATCTTACTTACACGATAGGTTTTCAGCTTTTTTTAATCATTAATTTGCCTCAGAAATAATAGTTAATGCAAAAAAAAGAAAACAATTCTAACCAGATACGTAATTTTATGAATTTTGCTACCTTGGTGTTTAGAAAGCCCGGTTTTAGCCAAACTTGCTTTAAAGTACTACTTCTGTCTTCTGATTATGAAAGCTGAGAGTCTGGCGCATTTTTGAGAGTAAATAAGAAGTGAAATAACACTTGATTAGATTTTTAATGTAAAGTTGAAAATTAAAGTCTTAATTCACGGAATGTATTTTTTTTAATTCTGATCAACATTTTCGTACCTTTCATCAAACTTACGAAGCTAGTTATTTTATGTATTAAAGTACAGTACATGAGGATTCTGTTGCAAAAAAAAAGTCTTAAGAAGTCTTCATTAAAAAAAATAAAACAATTTTTTATACTTGTCCGGTTGAAATTCCTCGAAAAGTAAAAAAAAAAATCATAACTCGAAAACTATGAAATATCGCGGAACATACATTGGGGTGTTTCGGATACCCCACGAAATGCCAGACCTAAATTTTTTTTTATGACGTCAATCGATGGGCCACCCTGTATAAAAGTAATAGAGTAAGTAACAGTTCTAAATTCAAAAACAAAAATTAGGGTTTCATATTCTCTGTGTTGTGGGTTTATATTATTAAAAGTTCTTCGCGGCTTAGTAAATAAGTTAGGTCTTAGTTAGGGGAGGAAGTCAGAAGCCCAACAATGAGACCACCAGACATACCAAGGGGTATTGTGATAGGTAATCGCTCTGTAAAAAATACTGGTAGAAGTTAACTCGCACATAGTTGGAGAAGGCTGGGCAGCTTGGGTGTATTGTTAGATACCGGCAGTTATTTAGAATATTTGTTTGGCTTTGATATTTCGATCATACTTTGAATATTTAAAACTTTGAAAACACAAAGAGAATATTCTATGAATTAAAATATTCCGTTAGCTCTTTGTGTACAAAAAAGAGGAGTATTTTTGCCAGTATTTTGTGTGCAGGAAAAATATTGTTGTTTATAAAATATTGTTGTTTATAAACTAATATACAACGTTATGTTTTTGTTTATGCGAAACCCAAAACACGTGTCCAGTATTTTTAAGTAAAGAATCTATGTACAACATTTCAAAAAGATATCATGAAAAACCACAAAGTTATGAGCTTGTTATGTTACCTGCTTATCCCAACAAAAATATGGTCAACCCACAGCGCTACCAAACCCGTGGCGCAGCGCTGGGAGGACCTGTCTCACGCGTCTAGTACTATGATCTACCGTCAGCTGTGTTGCGCGCTCGGTAACCACACTGCGACAATTTCTAAATATATTTGAGAAAAAAACGGTCTTTAAAGCCTAGAACACCGGCGTAGAGTACCCAGCCTTTCGGTGTTCTATAGGATGCATTTTAGTGCGCGAGGGAATTGCATGATTTAATTCCCCCTTCTCCGTGCCACCATCGGACGACCCGTCGTACGGCGAGCTTCCACTCTTACGTTGTTAACACTACTACGATCCGGACGAAGCGTTTCGCCTCCTCTTTTATACCGCGTACATCGCGGGACTGGAACAATTTTCCAACGGCGGTGTTTCCGTCAAACTACAATTTGAGTGTCTTCCAGGCTAGAGTGAATAGGCTCTTAATAAACTAGTGCACTTTACCATCAATGATTATGTCACTGCTTACCATCAGGCGGGATTGCGGTCAAGCGCTAGTTTATAATTTCACCATGTTATATATATATATCCATCTTGGCGGTTAGGGAAGTAGGCTCTCATAATCATCATCAACCTTTATGTCGTCCCACTGTTGGGCACAGGTCTCTTCTCACACAGACAAGGAATTGGCTCTAAATAATCGTAATTGTTATCTCAGACCTTTGATCATCATCAGCAACTTTTTATAGTCCCACTGCTGGGCACAGGTCTCCTCTCATACAGAAAATGATTGAGCGTACTCACCACGCTTGCTCAATGCGGATTGGCGATTTCAGACTTATAAAGTCCAGGTTTCCTCAAGATGTTTTCCTTCACCTTCAGTCATTGGTGTCCAAGATATACTTAGAAAGTACATATATCTTTAGAAAAGTTACATTGGTGCTTGCCTGACCTGGAATCAAACTCGCACACTCATACTTGAGAGACCTTTGATAGTATAAGTTTAAATTTTAGGAAGACTTAACCTACATTTTACATGATCGAGCTTTTAAAGTGTGCACACTAAAACGCGCCATGCGACAGGATGCGGAAAATGGAGCAAAATTCCTCGCGTTTATATTGAATTTGCATGTAAAAAATTACGCGCGGGGGCGCGTTGCCCTTTCGCGTAACGCGTTGTAGAATGTGATCCCTCGTAACCCATGAAATAACACGAAAACTTTCAACAGAGCTTATGTGATAAATAGTCTGAATATATTTTGCAACAACCCGTACGACGTGTTTGAGTCGGCAGTGTCACGCGTCACGTCAAATTGTCTTTCAATACATTAGGCGCTTCTTAATGTTTGTGCCGTTTCAACTCACATGCATGGCGGCAATTTATCACACTGTGCACTTGTTTCGTTTGCAAGAATTCACGCTATTTTGTTGTTTATGTGACACTGCATAGAGAAGGGTGAAATTTGTTTTATATATTTGTTTTAATTTGTTTTGTTTGAGATAAGGCTGCGTTATCACTACATAG
Source organism: Sesamia nonagrioides (assembly GCA_017933935.1). NCBI lineage: Eukaryota > Metazoa > Arthropoda > Insecta > Lepidoptera > Noctuidae > Sesamia > Sesamia nonagrioides. The sequence goes on along the minus strand of JADWQK010000989.1, from coordinate 20,464 downwards.
TACAAAACAAAGTCTCTTTTCCTATCCCTGTTTCCCTATGTATGCTTAAATCTTTAAAACTACGCAACGGCTGATTGAAAAGGAAGGTTTAACTGTAAAATAACATCCATTAAATATTGGAGAAATACTGTTATTTTTGAGATTTCTAAGCTGATGTCGTAAATAATTACATTTTTTCCGCTTACCGACGGACTGGCCAAGATGACGGGAGCGACGGGCCGCTATGTTTTATATACAACCTTCACCTTTTTTTGTAGTGTAATTGGTATCAGCATTTTACCCGTGCGAAGCCGGGGCGGGTGACTAGTTATCTATAAATTGATTCGGCCGGATCTCAGTAAACCACTAATTAATATCATAATTCAAAGTAGGTGTTTTTTGACGCCCCTCTTCATCAGACACGTAAAGTAAAAAATTATAGACACATTTAACCACTAACCACTGAAATATAAAACATTGTATTCTGGTCTGAAAAACTGAAAATCCACTATAAAGATTCCAACCATTAATTGTTTGTTAATTGTCTGTATAGATGTCTGTATCGGTAAGGTGATAATAATAATAATAATAATAATAATAATGATCACCTTCACTATCCAGGAAGCCCTTCACTATCCAGGAAGTCGACAGATCCAGGGGAATGATGAACCTGTATGGATTAAGCGGGGAATATTCCAGGGCGACAGTCTTAGTCCACTTTGGTTCTGCTTAGCTCTGAATCCTCTAAGCACACTGCTGGAGAATTCAGGGCTGGGTTATCGATTAAGGAGAGGTGGTCAGGTCATATCTCACCTCCTCTACATGGATGATTTGAAACTCTTTGCCCCCAATGAATTGCATCTGATGAAGCTACTGAATGTAACCGAAACTTTTAGTAGTGGCATCAGAATGGAATTTGGTGTGGACAAATGTGCAGTCATGCATGTAAAGCAGGGCGAGATTATGGAATCCGCGGGAATCACACTCCCAGATTCCATACACCTTGGATCCCTCTCCTCAATCGAGAGCTATAAATATTTGGGTATGTCGGAAGCGTTAGGTATCAACGATGCTGACATGAAGCAATCGTTGAAGGAGCGTCGAGCGCTTCTTTGGTCGCCTGAAGAAGGTATTAAATAGTCTTCTTTCAGGCGGAAATAAGGTGCGCGCCTTCAACGGGTGGGTCATGCCGGTTTTGATGTACTCTTTCGGCATACTGAAATGGACCCAGACGGAACTCGACGCCCTAGACAGAAGGGTCCGTACACTGCTGACAGCAAACAGGATGCATCACCCACGATCATCGGTGATGAGACTGTATATCCCGCGGAAGTGCGGGGGTCGAGGATTTTTAAATGCGAAGACCCTACACAACCGAGAGGTATGCAGTCTCAGAGAATATTTTTTACAAACCGTAGTGGGTATGCATCATGATGTTGTCACAGTAGACAAGGGGCTCACCCCGCTATCCATGGCGAAAAAGAACTGGCACAAGCCTATAATACTAACCACTGATAACCGCAAGAAGGTATGGCAAAGCAAGGAACTTCACGGGCGATTTTATCGGGCTCTTCATGAGCCCGATGTAGACTTCTTAGCTTCCGTATCCTGGCTACGATTCAGTGACCTTTTCGGGGAAACTGAAGGTTTCGTTTGTGCAATTATGGATGAAGTTATCTTGACGAATAACTACCGGAGATATATTATGAAGGACGGGACAATTGACGTGTGTCGGGCATGTCATCATCCGGGTGAGTCCATTAGACATATTATCTCTGGTTGCTCTCGTCTGGCTAACAGCGAGTATTTGCACAGGCATAACCAAGTAGCTAGGATTATCCACCAGCAACTTGCTTTGAAATATAAACTTGTGGATTCTGAGGTACCGTATTATAAGTATGTGCCCGACCCAGTTCTTGAAAATGACCATGTCACGTTGTACTGGGATCGGTCTATCATTACTGACAGGACTATTGTTGCAAATAAGCCTGATATAGTAGTGATAGACCGATTAGCGCGCCTTGCAATGATTGTCGATGTTACCATTCCACATGACGGGAATCTCGTGAAAGCTGAGAAAGAGAAACAAATTAAGTATCTCGACTTGGCGCACGAGATTGTTGACATGTGGAATGTGAACTCGGCTGTCATTGTACCGATTGTCGTATCGGCCAATGGTTTGATAGCCAAGAGCCTCGACCAACATCTATTGAGGCTCTCGTTAGGCAGTTGGATCAAAGGCCTGATTCAAAAGGCAGTACTCCTCGATACGGCCCGCATAGTGAGGAGGTTCCTGTCTCTGGAGCCCTAACCACCGGTAGCTTGGACCCTGCTCCCGCCATCGGTGGAACACTATTTTTTTATATTTTTAAATGTTTTTGTATGTTTTTTATATAAATATTTAAAAATGTAAAGCGATATGTAGACACGGAAAAATAAAGAGATAATAATAATAATAATATATTTGTTTTGCTTAAAACATGGTATAAAAGGTCTTACATACAAAAAAGAGATCACTCATGTTTAGCTTAAAAATAAAGCATGCAAAAATGTTTAGCACAAGCAAGTGCAAGCGTTGCGTGTGCATGTTGTCAACGTTAGTGTTCTAAATAGTCCTTAATACTATAGAAATTATATTCATTCAACCACTTATGCAATTTAAATTTAAATATTCTAGAATTTAATTCTTTCAATGTCTTTGGTAACTTATTATACACACGTACACACATAGCTACACAGTTTTTATTATATTTAGTACACCTAGGCAGTTCGTCAAGTACAAGCGTATATTGGTCACGCCGACTTCGCGAACATACCTCTTCTGCTGTTTTAAATAATTCTTGGTGTTTCTTTACAAACATACACAACTCATAAATATATAATGACGGCAACGGTAGCAAACCAAGCCTCTAATATTGGTTTACATGATTCATCGGATGGGATCCCGTATAAGGCGCGTATACACTTTTTTTGTGCGATAAATGCCCTATTGTGTTCCGTACTATTTCCCCATGTTATAAGTCCATACCTCAAAGAGGACTCAACGTAAGCTCGATAAGACATTACGGCTATTTTTATATTAGTTACACGTTTAATTTTTCTAAGGGCATATACAAATTTATTTATTTTATTGCACACGTACTGAACCTGCGCCTTCCAGTCTAAACATTCATCTAATACTATACCTAAAAATTTGGTTTGTTCTACGTGTGTTATTTTACGTATATCCATTTTAAAATTAAATTTATTATTATAATATTTGTTAAATTGTATGTATACGGATTTGTCAAGATTTATAGATAAATTATTATTATTAAGCCAATTAATTAGAATGTCAATAGTATTTTTTATGTCAGTTTCATGGTCATTAATTGAATTATATTTTTTGCCAGCAGTTACAATTATAGAAATGTCATCGGCGAAAAGAAAACATTTGTGTTTAGTTATGTCAACTATATCATTTATATAGAGAAGAAATAAGATGGGGCCCAATATGCTACCTTGGGGCACACCGCGTTTTACACATCGATATTCAGACGTATGCATTATCATGTCTCTATTTTCGTTCAGTCTAGTAACAGCGACACTCTGTTGTCTGTCAGTTAGGTACGACGAAATCCATTGGTGTGGCAATCCTCTAATCCCAAGAGCTTCTAATTTTTGTAATAAGTTGGCATGTATAACAAGATCGAATGCCTTCGATAAGTCAAAGAAAAGCCCCGTGACAAACTGATTTTTGTTTAAACTGCTCAGTATTGTTTTTAAGAGTGAGAATGTGGCTAGTGATGTGGATTTACCTTTTTGAAATCCATATTGTTGTTTTCTTATAATGTTAAACTTACTGCAGTAATTTATTAATCTGTGATACATACATTTCTCGTATATTTTTGAGATGATGGGTATTAATGTAATAGGGCGATAATTGTTCACGTCACGTTTATCACCCTTTATGAACAATGGTTTAACGATGGATAGTTTTAGTGCTTTTGGGAATACTCCTTGTGAAAATGATAAGTTGATCAAATATATCAATACTGTACTTATTTCATTAATACATATCTTAATGATTCTGGTATTAAGTTCGTCATAGCCTTCAGCCTTGGTGTTGTTCAACGATATTATCTGTTACCTCACCTCACTTTCAGACATAGGAGAGAGGAACATCGAGTTAACAATTACGTTTTCATTGAGACAACTATTTATTTGACCCTGTGTAGGGATACAGTTAATGAAATGGTTGTTGAAGGCAGAAGTTATTTCCGCTGGTTTTGTTAGAACAGTATTGTCAACCTGTAAAGATTCAATATTCTGGATTTCCGTATTTTGGATTTCATTTTTTATGACTGACCAAGTGGCTTTACATTTGTTTTTATGGTTGTGCATAAATTTGATGTTAGCATTCCGTTTAGCATTATATATGCAATTTTGAAGTATTTTAGAATACGTGATGTATTTGTTCTTGTTGATTCTATTTTTATTTTTGTAATATTGATATCGTAAGGAGCGTTTAGTTCTAGAACATAGTTTAAGACCCTTAGTTATCCAAGTTTGTTTGAATTTATTGTTTGTATTTACTTTAATTCTTACTTTTGGGAAGCAGAGATTGTAGAACAGGCATATTAAGTCATGGAAGCTATTGAATGCCGTATTTGCATCATTATCCATGTATACATCCGTCCAAAATAAGTTTTGCAAACATTCCTTAAATTTAAGTGTGTTATTGATACAGTAATCTCTTTTGTAGATGTAATATATGGTTTCTCTTGATTGAATTCGCAATGGAAAACTTAACATTTGCGCTGTATCGTGGTCAGACAGATGTAGTGGTAGGACGTTAGCAATTGCGTTGTGTATATTACTTAGTATATGATCTATACAGGAAAATTTGCGCGTGGCTTCGTTAATATGAATTTTCAAATTATGTGTGTGTACTAGATCTTGAAATTCTAGGGTTATTTTGCCTTTTTTCAGTGTATTTATATTAAAGTCTCCAGTTAAAACTATCCGCGTTTTCGTTTTGTATTTTTTGTATAATTGTTGTAGCATGCTGTCTAATTTAGTTAAAAATAGGTAAGGGTCTGACTGAGGCTTCGCCCGCGTGGAGTTCGGTTATATAGTGCTTTTCAGATTTCTTTCGGGAACACCAAATTTATCCGGGATAAGAAGTACCCTATCATTTAATCCGGATTTCTAACTTTACGTCTACAAAATTTCAAAGCATTCGGTTCAGTAGTTAGAGTGTGAAAGCAGAAAAAACACACAAATAAACTCGCTTTCCATTTATAATATTAGTATGATTCGGTTATATCGCGCTTTTTAGATTTCTTCGAATATCAAATTTATCTGGGATAAAAAGTGCCCTATCATTTAATCCTAACTTTACGTCTACAAAATGTCAAAGCAATCGGTTCAGTAGTTACGGCGTTAAAGCGGAACAAACAAACAAATAAACAAACTCACTTTCCCATTTATAATATTACTATTTTCTAGATTCTGATCAGTGTAAATAGTTTTGACTTCTGTGAGTGAGTAAGTGTAAATATTAGCCCTTAATATTTATTGCCGCGCTTGGACGTTTTATGCGATGTTTTTGAGTTTTTTTGAGTAAATTTTAGACGATTTTTTTAATTTTCGAAAAAGATTTATTGCATAGTGTAGGGGGTGTCAAGAGGGTAACTTCTTATACGGCTCATTTTTTTAAATTATAAATTAGCGCTTGACCGCAGTCCGGCCTGATGGTAAAGTGATACGATCGTTGATGGTAAAGTGCGCTAGTTTATTAAGAGCCTATTCACTCTAGCCTTGAAGACACTCAAATTGTAGTGTGACGGAAACACCGTCGCTGGCAAATTGTTCCAGTCCCTCGATGTGCCGGCAGCCAATGTTCCACAACATTGGCTGCCGGCATCACCCACCAGACAAAGTCATGTCGCCACCGAAGAAAGAAAGAACTATGAAAGAACTTTGACCCCTAGCACTTTTTCGCTGCGACGTACCATTTTCGAGATAAACCTGCCCACGATGTGAGGGGCTACGACGACGCTATATCTCGAAAGTAGTGTGTCGCAGCGAAAAAGTGAAAAGGGTCAAAGTTATTTTAAGGCCACACCCTGTTCATTCCTCCAATAAAAATTAAGGAAATCCAAAAAAAAAAAAATCGTAAAATTTTTACTAAGTCCAAAACAAATATTTTCCTTCCCTAAAAAAATATATAATTGATACTTGTAATTTAATCCATATGAAACTTGATTAAAATTCCCCAATTTTTTTTTTAGTAGTTAAATCAAAACATTTTTTTTTTCATTCTTTAAGTTCATTAGTCTCTGATGTTCATTACCTAAAATTTGGTCAGCTAAATTTTTAAACAATATGTATTCTAAATAATATGCACCTATTTTAGTCTGACCTGGGAGTTTTATTTAGATGATGGAGTTTCCGGGAATTTTTTTAAGTCCCTGGTAAGTATCAATGGGAATTATACCAAAAACGCTAAATGCTAAATAAAAACTATAAATAAAAGATTAAACCGGTTCCCATTTTGCATTAATCATTTTCATAAATTAATATTTGTCTTCCCTTTTTTAAATAAAAAAAAACCTTCAACGCAGTATCAAAAACAACATAATAAATCATCATCATCTCAGCGCTAATGCGACTCATATCCGAAACTCTTTCAGCTTTGGAGTCTGGGGTCCGCTTTACCAGTCTAACTGCTGATTTTGGCTAAACTTCGATATTTTCCGTGAAGCGACTGCCGTCTGACCTCCACAACCCGAAGGCGACATCGAAGAATTGCAGTTAGACCAATTGTTGTACTTTTGAGGGCTCCAACAACCCGACAGCCATTAGATGTACGTATGGTAACCGGGACCAACGGCTTAACGTGCTTTCCGAGCCACTGCCAGACCAGTGCAAATATTTATATTCATGCATACAAATATTTGCACTGCGCGGGGATCGAACCTGCGCCTTCTTGCTCAGCGGCCGCCTTCGCTACCGCTACACCACGGAACCGGCGGCTGTCAATGGGCGTATGGGCCAAAGGGTATAACAATATACGTACATATCTATAATAGAAAGAGTATCTATAATATAATAGTACTAATAAGTACTATACGTGTAATAATAAACTAAGTTACGTAAAAAGTTTAGAAAGTGCATGTGTGGACTATTATTACCAAGGATAATAATATTAATATTACTTGTGACAATATTACTTGTGACAATAGACGCTTAGTGAAATTAAGTGAAAACGACAAGTTCCCGTAGAAACTTATTGCTGTTAAAAAACAACAAAAAACAAACAGTGTCCTCAAGAACTTTACTGACAACTTAAGAAAACAGTATACTTAGTGAGAAATACTGTTTTTATTCAATATTTAATGTATCCAATAACTTTGTAATGTACTTAAGGAAACGTTATAAAAAAATGTTCAAAAAATTAACTTTGACCTTGTTTGACTAAGATTTTGTGTTACAACTAGCGCCGACATTGCCTCTAGTGGAGAATAGTAGAAGTGATAGTGTTGCCACTTAAAAATTAACTAATAATAAAAATAAAAAAATACTATTTGGTAGAAAAAAAAACCTGACCAAATTCCATCGACTATTTTAATTGAAATAATTTAATATACAAACAAGACATAAAATAAATTGACAAGCCTATGATCAAACTAGAATGAATTTCACTTGACAATATCCATTTCATTTACTCAATTAGAGCATAACAAGCTGAGGACCATGATCAGTCGTACTGGACTGTACAAACAGCATGCCAGATATATACGATGACGATAAAGGAAGATGAACCTAAAGTTGCAACTTGATAGTGCGCACAAAGAAATCGAAACACTTACATTGGAAATCAGCAAATTGCGAAAAATGAATACGGAGCTTATTAAATAAAAAGAAATCTATAAGAAAATTACGAACAGTCCAATTAAACAGAAACTAAAAACACCAAATACAACTCCTATAACAAACCGAATAATTACCATGAACACAAAGGCAACACAGACCGATCATGTACCTGATAATATTAATAACTACCTTTCGCCCGCGGCTCACGCTTCGCGTGGACTAATATTTTCGTATCCACGGGAACTGCATATTTTCCGGGATAAAGTAGCCTATGTGTTATTCGAGACTATTATCTACCCTATTACTTAAATTTCCAATAAACGTCCATTCAGTAGTTTTTACGTGAAGGTAACAAACATCCATACATCACATACTTACAAACTTTCGCCTTTATAATATTAGTAGGATGATCATTTTGCAAGCAGTTCAGGTAAATATAAAAACTGATAATTCCAAACCAGTATATCCCATCAATGGAAATTCCTCAATTGTTGCGGCTGCGAATAAATTGTTCGGGAGAAGAACAAACTCTGTATCGTGAGCAACATTGCATCACACAACACGCTCCAGATCATAGAGGACACGTTTGGACAGAATTTCACATACTGTCATTACATATATCCAAACTGTAGTACAGATCGTCTTCTGAGTAATATAAATAATAAATTGTTAGATTTCGGTATAAATGATTACTGTATAGTTATGCTAGGAGAGAAGGATCTTAAAACTTCCTCAAACTGCTTACATATAGTAGAGACCATTCGAAAATCTTTAGAGCATATAACTTATACAAATGTAATAGTTTGCAGTCCTACTTATGTTTGCGGATCTCCTATATACAATTATAAGATTGAGATATTCAATAACCTTTTATTTAAGGAAATAAATAGTGGGTCATACGCATATTATTTTGACACAAATTCTTATTTAAGTTATGACATGTTTTCTAATGACACAGGTGCAATCATTAGAAGGGCACTTATTAATATTTAAAAAAAAAATATGGAAAATTTGCAAATTAACATAGAGTATTACCAAAACTTGATAAGCTCCACTAATTCAAAAGTAAATATTGATAGTACTCAATGACACAAATTCTTATTTAAGTTATGACATGTTTTCTAATGACACAGGTGCAATCATTAGAAGGGCACTTATACATATTTAAAAAAAATATGGAAAATTTGCAAATTGACATAGAGTATTACCAAAACTTGATAAGCCCTACTAATTCAAAAGTAAATAATGATAGTACTCAATTTTTTCGCTAATTGTATTGACGACAAATTAACTAATTCACGTATGGCTCATTTGCATGTTAAATATCATAAATTACTATCAACCAAATATGTCAAAATAATGCATCAAAATATTGCTGGGTTGATAAATAAATCACACGATCTCACTGTATGTTTGAATGAGTTATCTAAAAAGCAAATTAATGTCGAAGTCTTGTGTATCACAGAACACTTTATCATGGAAGGTTTCCAAAACCGAACATGTACCGAATTACTATTTAGTTTCATGTTACTGTAGAAAGCAGCAAAGAAGAGGAGGTGTATGTATCCTAGTCAAAAATGGTATACAATCAAAGGATATATCCAAAATATCCCATTTCTTAACTCCAGGTGTATTTGAATGCTGTGCCATAGAGCTTACTATGTATAAGATAATTGTAGCTTGTATCTATAGGGTACCAAATGTAAACAATTTTGATGACTGCATGGATAAATTGGAAACAATGTTGCGGGAAATATCACGCTTGCATTACAAGAATGTCATATTATGTGGTGATTTTAACATAGATGTCCTTAAACAGAAAAGATTCAGTAATGATTTTGAATGTATATTAAATGGCTATAATCTAAAGCTGGCAATAAAACAACCCACTCGTATGGCTAGCCTAACATATAGAGATAATTTTGCTCATAATTTCAATAAAATATATAAGACTGATGTTATGGAATTTGCATTATCTGACCATACAGCACAGCTTCTTCATTGTCTCGTACAGACATTCATCATCATCATCTTAACGTTTATCCCGGTTGCATCCGCGGCTTTCGCGTTGGAGCCCGGGGTCCGCTTTCCTGCACATTCTCCTCCATTTCGCACGATCTTTAGCATCCTGTGGTAAGAGCTTGTTGGCACGCATGTCATCTCTTACAACGTCAAGCCAGCACTTCTTTGGTCCACCCCGCTTGTTCCGGCCCGGCGGAGGCGCCATGGCAAGACATTTGTTACCCACGTAACAAGCCGGTTTGCGTAAGACGTGGCCGTACCAGCGTAGGCGACCCTCCTGCAGTTTGTCTGCAATGTCACGGACACGAAGGTTGCCCCGGATGCGGGAGTTCCTGATGCGGTCTTTCCGCGTAACTCCACATATCCACCGCAGCATATTCATCTCCGTGACACGCAGCTCCTGCTTGTGTCACTCAAGCACAGGCCACGCCTCACTGCCATACAGGAGAACAGGTCTAATGATGGTTTTATAGACCTGCCCCTTAAGCTTAACCGGCATTTTGGGGGTCAAAAATGACACCTGTCACGCCACGCCATTTCGCCCAAGCTGCAGAAATACGTGCCTTGACGTCGCAATCAATGTCGCCGGACGCGTGAAGCACAGACCCCAAGTATTTAAACTGGTCCGTGCACTCGACCATGTCTCCGCCTATGCGCACAGACATGGGGTCTGTCGTGTTGCTGGCCAAGTACACGGTCTTCGCCACGTTGAGTTTAAGACCTCCGTTCTCAAGCGAGTCCTTCCACGCATTCACACGCCGCACCAACCGTTCCCTGTCCGCGTCCGCCAGCGCGATATCGTCAGCATACATGAGTAGCCAGGGAGGCTGCTCATGTGAGTCCTTGATACTGTCCGACAAGACGTCTAATATCACGCTGAACAGAAACGGACTAAGGACGGGTCTCTGGTGGACTCCGACGGTGATGGGGAAGGGTTTAGTGTCGCCAACAGCGGTCCTAACAACGGAATCGGAATTGAGATACATGTCTCGAATTATGTCAACATAGCCTTCAGGTACCCCTTTGGACCGCAGTGCCCACCAAATCACCCCGCGAGGGACACAGTCGAAGGCCTTCTGCATATCTAGAAAGAGCATATGCAGAGGCGTGTTCCTCGATCTGTATCTCTCCATGGTGATCCTTAGTGCGAAGATAGGGTCCATGGTTCCGTACCCTGGCCGAAACCCATATTGACACTCCGAGACAGCACAATCCTGCCGGATTCGGGAGTCTATGATCGTCTCAAAGATCTTCATGGTGTGGGACATGACCTTGATACCGCGATAGTTGCCACACTCCTGAACCGAGCCCTTGCCTTTAAAGATTGGAGTAATGATACTCAGCCTCCATTGGCTCGGGATTTGGTCAGGAGCACGCGGTTGAAAAAGTTAGTTAACATGCCCACACCGCGAGGACCCATCGCCTTCCAGGCCTCCGTCAGCTCCGACAGCTTTCCGATTCCCCATACGACGAAGAGCCGTTTGGACTTCCTCAGGCGTTATCAGGGGCACTAGTCCAAGGTTCGGAGGGAGTTCCGGTGTCTGCACCTCTTGATGCTGCATGTTCAGCAGCTCGTGGAAGTACGAGCGCCATCTCTCCTTCACCGCGAAGTCCTCGCATAGCAGCTTGCCATTAGGGTCTTTTACACAACGGCACTTGGATATATCCTGTGCCGCTTTGACCCTGGAACGTGCCAACTTGTAAATGAGCTTTTGCCCCTCAGACGATTCCAACTTCTTGTAGAGAGGTTGCAAGTGGTCTCGTCTGGCTCTGGCTACGGTTCTTTTAATGGCACGTTTGGCAACCTTGTATGCGTCGCGATCTTCAGGAGACCGGTCGCTTGCCACGTTTTGAAGAGGGCTTTCTTCACCTTAGTCTCCCTCTGGACTGTGTCGTCCCACCACCAGGTTTCCTTGTCACGTTTGCGGCCGCCCTTAGAGACGCCGAGTACCACCCGCGCGGCCCCCGTAATAGCTGCCTGGATCCTGCCCCAGTGATCTTGCACAGGTTCTCCGTCGGTACCGACGCACTTGTCGCCAATAACCGACGCACGCGCCTACGTTCAACGTAGACGCTCTACACGTCTACATTGGGCCTTTACGCAGAGGTCCATGACAAGGAGACGGTGTTGTGCAGTGAGACTCTCACCGGGTATGACTTTGCAGTTGGCTACTTTGCCTATGTGGTGCCTCCTAGTTAGTAGAAAATCGATCTGGGTAGCGCTTCGCCCGCTCCGGTAGGTGACAAGGTGCTCCGGCTTCTTTTTGAAGTAGGTGTTCACGATTGCAAGTTCCGCGGCCGCACACATTCGGAGAATGCTATCCCCTTCCGCGTTGCGGCTACCGTACCCAAAGCCACCGTGAACACGCTCAAACTCGCCACACCTCTCACCCACATGACCGTTCAAATCACCACCCAGAACGATTCCCTGGGATAACGGAATCCCGCGAAGCAATCCTTCGAGCTGGGTCCAGCACAGCGTCCTTTCGGTTTCACCGCACCCGGCCTGTGGAGCGTAGGCACTTATCAAGTGGGTTATAACCCCATTGACAAGCACCCGTACCGACATTAGCCGATCGCTGATGCGATTCACCTCCAAGATGTCATCCTGGAGCTCGTCAGACAACACCACGGCGACCCCACTTCTCCCACTAGGTGCACCCGTGTAGATCAGCTTGTAGCCATTCCCAATAAGCCGGGATCTGCTGCCTTTCCACCCAGTCTCCCGCAGGAACGCCACAACCACCCTCCGCCTGTGGAGAGTTTCGGCCAGCTCTCTCGCGCGTCCAGTTAGCGTGCCAACGTTCCACGACGCGAAACGGATTTTCATGGATTGGGCTCGCTTCTGCAGCCGTGTCCGCCTCTGACACGGTAGCCCTAGCCCACAGGTCACAGGAGTCGGGCGAGGCTCCTGCGCGCCGTTTTGCGGCGGCGCCCTAGCTGTGCATTTCTTATTTTCCTCTCGATGATTGATTGGCTTGTTTGGCTTTTACGAGTGCGACTGCCGTCTGACCACTCAACCCCGAAGGGAAAGCCGGCGTCAGAGTCCCGTTCGTGAGTCAGCAGGTGCACTGTCTGGCAGGTGGGGTTGACTTGGGTCCCAGAGATGGAGGTGGGACCCCAAAGCACCCGCTTAGAGCTTACTATGTATAAGATAATTGTAGCTTGTATCTATAGGGTACCAAATGTAAACAATTTTGACGACTGCATGGATAAATTGGAAACAATGTTGCGGGAAATATCACGCTTGCATTACAAGAATGTCATATTATGTGGTGATTTTAACATAGATGTCCTTAAACAGAATAGATTCAGTAATGATTTTGAATGTCTATTAAATGGCTATAATCTAAAGCAGGCACTAAAACAACCCACTCGTATGGCTAGCCTGACATGTATAGATAATTTTGCTCATAATTTCAATAAAACATGTAAGACTGATGTTATGGAATTTGCATTATCTGACCATACAGCACAGCTTCTTCATTGTCCCGTACAGACATTATATGCCTTAAACTACTGGTACATGACAAGAAGAGACTATAACAATGACAATTTAGCAAAATTTAAAAATTATATTATTAATCTTTCTTTTTTGGAAACTTATGAAACAATTGATCCTAATATTGCTTATGACAAATTCATTGACATATTCCAATTAATATGCAATTTATGCTTTCCAAAAAGACTTATTAAAATTGACTTAATAAAAAAACCAAAATGGTTGTCTCATGGAATAAAAGTTTGCAGTAGAAAAAAAAGAAAACTTTTATGGCAGTGTAGATTAAACCCAAATAATCAAAATAAAACTTGTTTTAAAAGCTACTCCAAATTGTTTAAAAAGATAATACATTTAACGCAAAAGGCACAAAATAATTACTTTATAAAAACATCGAAAAACCAATCAAAAAGTACATGGCAAAATTAATAGTGCTAAATATAATTTACCTTTAAGTCAATGTGAACATCTACGAGCGGGAGGGTTAAATATAATGTCGGAGGCGTTTAATGACTATTTAATTCATAAAATCCAACCACAACTACACGTTGCCAGTAATCCCAAATTTTAATTTTTTTTAAGTTATAAACTAGCGCTTGACCGCAATCCCGCCTGATGGTAAGCAGTGATGCGATCATTGATGGTAAAGCGCGCTAGTTTATTAAGAGCCTATTCACTCTAGCCTTGAAGACACTCAAATTGTAATGTGACGGAAACACCGTCGCCGGCAAATTGTTCCAGTCCCTCGATGTACGCGGTATAAAAGAGGAAGCGAAACGCTTCGTCCGGGTGGCAGTGGTGTCAACAACGTAAGGGTGGAAACTCGCCGTACGACGGGTCGACCGATGGTGGAACGGAGATGGGGGAATTAAATCATGCAATTCCCTTGCACACTCACCAGAATGTAACCTATAGAAGACCGAAATAAGATGATTACTTTAAAAGCAAATAAGAAGATTAAATGGGTTTCGCGTGGTATACAAGTATGCAGCAAAAGGCAAAGACAATTATTATGGCAATACAGACAAAGCCGAACAAAAGAAAATAAAGCAATTTTTAGAAACTACTCTCAACGTTTTCGAAAAGTGGTAACGTTAACACAAAGGGCTCAAAATAGTCATTTTATCAGTTCCTCTAGTAACAAATCAAAAGCTTCTTGGCAGATTATTGACAACAAATTACGTTATTCCGATTATATCCCATATCACAGATTAAAGTCAGAGACAGCATTATTAATGACCCAAACCAAATAGCGAATATTTTCAATAATTTTTTTGTAGACCAGATCAAAGTACAGTAATTAATAAAACTTTTAATCTAACCAAGAATTTTAATTCAATTTTTATATCTCCAGTAGTATCGCAAGACGTTTTAAAATCAATAAAATCATTAAAAAATAAAAATAGCTTCGGGTATGATGACATAGCTACTAAAGTGGTAAAGTTCGCTTCAAACAATATTGCAGGTCACCTAAGTCACATAATCAACTTATGTTTCTGTTCTGGTGTGTTTCCAACAGCTCTTAAGACAACTATTGTTAAACCACTTTACAAAAAAGGTGCCAAGGAGGAATTAAGCAATTATAGACCAATCGCCTTAATCCCAATCTTTTCTAAGGTTATAGAAAAGATAATCTATGAATTATTTGACAAGTTTCTAACGAAATACAACATTTTATGTGATGAGCAGAAAGGATTCAGAAAAAATAAGGGCATAAATACAGCTATTTTTAAGTTACTTAAAACTGTAATAGAGAACGTCGATATAAGAAATCCAGTATGTGCAATCTACACCGATATGACTAAAGCATTCGATTGTGTCCATTATGAAACACTTATCTATAAGCTTGACGCATACGGTATTAGAGGAAATGCCCTAAATCTCATAAAATCGTACCTCTGTAATCGAATACAATACACGGAAATCAGTAGAATTTGAATTAAAACTAAATGCGAAAGCAAGTATTTATCTCAGGCCAGGGTTATTAGATATGGTGTACCACAGGGCAGTGTACTGGGCCCACTCCTATTTCTGCTATATATAAATGACCTACCCCGTCATATTCAGCATCCAATGGTTTTATTTGCTGACGACAGCACAACTTTAATAAAACATGATGACGTAGCAAATTACGAAGACAATATAAATGATACCCTTAAAGACATAATACGATGGCTTAACATGAACAATTTATTAATTAATTTATCAAAGACATATATAATGCACTTCTACCAAAGATTACCTGTACAAAATTTGACCATAGAATATAATAGACAAAAACTGGAACAAGTAACGGTTGCAAATTTTTTAGGAATATTAATAGATAGCCAATTGACATGAAAACCTCATGCAGAAGAGGTGTGTAAAAAATTAAGTACATCTGCATATATTTTATTCAACCTAACCAAAAAAGTGAATATGAAAACAACAGTTATGGCATATCATGGTATAGTAGCATCAATCTTACGATTTGGAGTTATATTCTGGGGTAATTGTTGTATGAGAGAACAGGTATTTAAGGCTCAGAAACGCCGCATAAGAGCTATGTGTAGTTTTAAAATGACAGACAGTTGTGTGCCTAGGTTTAAGTCTCTGAAAATTTTAACTTTTCCATCACTATACATTTTGGAATTAGCTGTTTTTGTAAAACTGAACAAGCATGAGTTTGTAACAGTGTCAATATAAGAATTTGTTAAGAATTGACGGTTGTAATACTGCATTGTTTAAAAAAGTATTTTTGGCATGGCTCAAATTGTTTTTAATAAGATTCCCAATGAATTTAAAAATTACCCAATGATAACATTTAAAAAGAAGCTTACAGCTCTTTTATTAGAAAAATGTTATTACTCTGTAAATGATTTTTTAAATGACTCCTCTTTTCCCAAATAAATATAAAATGTTAAAAATAATAGACAATGTAATAATTTAATTATTCATTTAATATAACTATTCAAAATTTGCATGTCTAATTTAAGGTAGATAGTATAAGGGTCTGATATTATGTAAACATCATTATTTTGTATACCTACATTCTGTGCAAATAAATATAATTGAATTGAATTGAAAGGCTGGCTACTCTACGCCTGTGCTCCAGGCTTTGGAGACCGTTAAATTTGGACTGGAATGACAAAACTATGTTCATGGCACCAAGTGTACCACCAGACAAACACAAAATTATAATGTCATTAAATAATTCAGGCAGCGTGGGCTATGATGATATCGCCACCAAAGTAATAAAATATGTAGCAGCGGAAATATGTGGACATCTAAGTCATATCATAAATTTAAGTATAAGCGCGGGTGTCTATCCGTCTGCATTAAAAAAATCGATAGTAAAACCTCTCTTCAAGAAAGAAAATAGAGATTTAATGGAAAACTACCGCCCTATCGCACTTATTCCAGTTATATCAAAAATATTTGAGAAATATATTATAAAGAACTCACAGAAATCGTCAAAAAGAGTGATATTTTATGTGATGAACAAAAGGGCTTTCGACAACATAGCACTACCAATATGGCTGTATATGACTTTTTGTATAATATTATTAACAATATTGATAATCGAAATCCAGTCTGTGGCATATTCTGTGATATGACCCAGGCTTTTGACCATGTACATTATGACACACTATTAAAAAAATTGGACGCTTATGGCATAAGAGGCAATGTCCTTAAATTAATCGAATCATATTTAAGACATAGAAAACAAATTACTGAAATAAGACATATTGATACCGTAAAGAAAAAAGAAGAAATTTATTGATCGTCAGAGCGTGAAGTGAAATATGGAGTACCCCAGGGAAGCGTGCTGGGACCATTTATTTTTATATTATATTTATTAATGACTTGCCTAAATGCATTAAAGAACATGTGACCCAATTTGCGGACGATAGTACTTTGACGATACCTTGTAAAAGTGTAGAGACGTATGAGAATAATATTAATGATTGCTTAAAGTCAGCTGTACAATGGATGCAGGTAAACAATTTGAAAATAAACTTAAGGAAAAGGAAAGCTATACATTTTACGCAATGGTTACATGGTTAGCATGAATCTAAATATACAATACTGCAGTGAAAATATAGAAGAAGTTGAATCTACAAAATTTCTTGGCCTCCAGATTGATACAAATCTTAACTGGAAAGCACATATTGAGATTTTATGTAAAAAACTCAGTATATCCGCATATGCCTAACACGCTCTTTCATTTTCCTTATGTACGGATGCTTTACTTATAGCGTACTATGGTTTAGCAGAATCCTATTTACGCTATGGGCTAATATTTTGGGGTAACTCAACGGAAAAAGAAACAGCATTCAAGTCTCAAAAGAGATGTTTACGGGCGATGTTTAAACTTGAGAAGACGGATAGCTGCATGCCCTATTTTAAAAATTGCAAGATTTTGACTTTGCCGTGCTTGTACATTTTAGAAGTTCCTGTGTTTGTTAAGTCGAATGCAAATTACCGTAAACGTCTAGCCGACATATTCCCACGTAATAGACGTGACAATGGCCAACTTTGTCCACAATCCGCTAAGTAAAGTACCCAAAAGTTGGAGAGAACTACCTCTATTAATGTATAAGAACAAATTTCGCACTTTTTTGACCGCCAGAGCATATTATAGTATTAATGAGTTCCTTAAAGAAAAAAATTTTTTTTTGACATAAATAATTAATTGGAATCTTTTTGACTGACTAATATAATAATAATATTGATTTAATTAATAATTTTATAATACATTAGTAAATAAGTATGACAATTTTTAATATCGTGATAATATACAGTATGTTAACTAACAGAGGGCGTTCCCGTTAACCTGAAATAGTATAGCATACATACATGCTAAAAAAAATATTTCCATTCGAAAACAAAATGTTTTAAAATTTTTCCAATATGAAAATATTCAATAAAAATTTTAAATTGACATGTAAAAGAAACACACTGTACACGCGAACATGAAAGACGGCAACGTCGCAATTTATTTATACATGACGACTACTATTTTGATTTAAACAGGAGGTTTCAAATTTATTTCCAATTAGAATTCCAATTAGAATCGGATTTTTTATGCTTATTTTTCTATGCTGATATTTTTATTTTAATCTATTAATGATATATATTAACGAGTTTAAGGGAACGCCCTCTGTTATTTAACATACTGTATATTTTTTTAAATTGTATAACTCTATTATTTTGCACGTCATATAGTGACAAACATGTTGAGCTTAACATTATTTATCACCTTGTATGCACTTTTTATGTATGTACACACACATGTTTATGCAAATAAAAATCTTATCTTATCTTATCTAATACCACGCGGCTGTCATCAGAAGACAGTGACTTCCACCAGCCATTGTTATTATTACCTAACCTCCTCGGTGATGGGTTGCTCACACGTCTTATTGAGTAGAGTGACGAATCAATGTCATCAATCGAGTGCTTGCTCGATAGGTATACTTATAATACTTTGACAAATGCTCGGCCGGGTTCTAGTTGGAGAATCACTAGAATTCAAATCAAATTACCAGGCCAAGTCCTCACATCCCCGCTACTCACCACTCGTTCGTTCGTCAAATCGTCACTAAACAGTATGCGGGTTTACGATTTACTTTTATTTTATTTATTTGAGACAAAAACAGTTACATGTTACAACAATATTAATAGTCGGCTAAGGTATAAAGGTAAACAAACATATAACCCACACCAATGTCCACGAAATTATATTGATTGTACAAGAAATAAGGAGACGGGCGTATACAGAATTAAGGTACAGTGAGAAAATAATGAATGATAGAAGTGAACCTGAAAAGTTACACAAACCAACTCAAGATAGCATGCCCATCCAAATATGGTCTGTGGGCACAATAACGTCACACCATAATATCAGCAAGAAGCAGTCATCGTTAAGGATTACCAGAAAGTAAATCCAGAGCCATTTTTCTAAATTTGTTCTGGTTAAGAGCGAAAATATCTAGATTTGTAAAATATGAATTATTGTACGTTTCTAATAATTAGCGAAGAGGAGTCTTCTCCCCAGCATTTGTTCTACATTGCTCTGTGTACAACAAGCGGGCTGCTCGTACTTCACGCCGACTAGCAAGTAAACTAGTCAAGATAAGGTTTTCAAATTATCCTGAAAATTTAACTGACTCACCACTTAAGTAAATATGCGTGACCACCCACTCGGTTCAACGAGTCTCTTGGCTCATTTAGTGACTCGCCACTGTACTCATTAGGTGTAATCTTTTTTGTTTTTTTTTTAATATATATTATAAACCAGTGCCTGACCGCAATCCCGCCTGATGGTAGGCAGTGATGCGATCGTTGATGGTAAAGCGCGCTAGTTTATTAAGAGCCTATTCACTCTAGCCTTGAAGACACTCAAATTGTAGTGTGACGGAAACACCGTCGCTTGCAAATTGTTCCAGCCCCTCGATGTACGCGGTATAAAGGAGGAGGCGAAACGCTTCGTCCGGATCGTAGTGGTGTTAACAACGTAGGTGGAACTCGCCGTACGACGGGTCGTCCGATGGTGGAACGGAGATGGGGGAAATTAAATCATGCAATTCCCTCGCACACTCCCCGAAATACATCCTATAGAACACCGAAAGGCTGGCTACTCTACGCCTGCTTACTTTACGCTAGGCTTTGGAGACCGTCTCGAGTTAAATCAGGGTCACCAATTAGCCTCTTCGCATGCCTCTCCACTGAATCCAAAGTAGACAGGTGACATTTTGCAGCACCAGCCCAAATATGGCTGCAGTACTCCACACACGAACGGACCTGTGCTTTGTACAACATCAGAAGCTGCCCCGGTGTGAAGTACCGCCGGACCTTTGCGATAACGCCTAGTTTCCTGGCAGCCACCCTGGCCTTGGACTTAATGAACCGCCCAAAGTTTAGGTTCTAGGAAATCTCAACTCCCAAAAGCTGTAGGCGGTCGGTGCACTCCAAGGATACATTCTGAAAAGTGGGAGCCAAGGCGAACGGGCTCCTTTTGCACGCCTGTGTTTTGGCGGCATTGAATGGCATTGAATGCTACAAGATTGGCTTTGCCCCATTCGGAGACTGCCTATAGTGCAGCACTCGTACGCTCTACCA
>JADWQK010000233.1:0-30758 GCA_017933935.1 Sesamia nonagrioides | reverse complement strand
TATCGACACTTCGATGGGTGAACTCGAGCCGTGCTTGAGAAGACACACAGCTTCCAGAAAGCGAGAAGCAGAAGAAAGCAGAATACAGCGGGCACACGTGACGTCACCCCGACGTGGCACTTCAGTACGCGGCGGTGCTTACATCAGTACTCCACCACGACTACTTCTGTACTAAAGGCTAGCAGTTACACAGCGCACAATTAAGCGGGGACAGAGAAAAGAAGAAATGTGAGGGTATCCTCATCAATGTTTATAGATAAAATTAAAGAATAAAGACCCGATTACCCTCGGCACGAACACTAATCAATTGCTTCATACATTTGAAAAATATGTCTGCTCAACAAGGTAAATAACGCAATGGATGTTGTTGACCTGTCAAAATGAAACCCATTGATACGTATGTAACGTAATCATAAAGCAGGGCTTTCAGACTTACCGGGAAAAGTTTAGTAAAGTGAGTTTAGAGTCAGCTGTCATTAGTGTCAATCCCTAGCATTTGGAATGACAAGCTCAATCCACAATCATTAGAAATGCTTTTTTTTAAGATGAGTGTCGCGAACATTTTTCATTGGACTTTTAAAATTATTTATAGTGTCGTATACTAAATAAAAGCGCATTATTTATGTAGTAAAAAGTACATTCAGTAAATAATTCATAAAGAACATTGAAATATCGCTGCATAGAGGCCACATCATGACTTAGCTTCAAACTTCCCTCATAGTCGGTTCACGTGGCCGTCTTTTTCAACTAACTGTCATTGGCGATGTCTGCCATTATTGTAAATTAAATTTTCAAAGAATTTGTATAATTTATTACACGTGTTATTGGCAAAATTGTGGTATCTATTCCACAGAGACCATTGATCAAGAATTGAGGTTGAATCTCACCTTGAAATAAGAAGAAGAAGACATGTTTTCATGGTGAGATGTTTTTTTATAAATTATAAATTAGTACTTGACCGCAATGCCGCCCGATAGTAAGTAGTAAATAATACAATCGTTGATGGTAAATTACGCTAGTTTATTAAGAGTCTATTCACTCTAGCCTTGACTACACTCAAATTGTAGTCCGAAGGAAACACCGCCGCTGGCAAATTGTTCCAGTCCCTCGATGTACGCGGTATAAAGGAGGAGGCGAAACGCTTCGTCCGGATCGTAGTGGTGTTAACAACGTAAGGGTGGAAACCAGCCGTACGACGGGTCGTCCGCTGGTGGAACGGAGATGGGGAATTAAATCATGCAATTCCCTCGCACACTCCCCGAAATGCATCCTATAGAACACCGAAAGGCTGGCTACTCTACGCCTGTGCTCTAGGCTTTGGAGACCAACTCGAGTTAGATCAGGGTCACCAATCAGCCTCTTTGCACGTCTCTCCACTGAATCCAAAGTGGCCAGGTGACACTTGGCAGCACCAGCCCAAATTTGGCTGCAGTACTCCACACACGAACGGACCTGTGCTTTGTATAACATTAGAAGCTGTCTTGTCTTGGTGTGAAGTACCGCCGGACCCTTGCAATAATGACAAGATTCCTGGCCGCCACCTTGGCCTTGGAACCAATGAACCGAAATCGCACTGCAGATTTACTAGATACTAAAGGTAGACTGACCAAATTCGTCCATCATTGGACACCGGCCTGCTTGATGCTACTATGCTCGCGGCCAGGGATTGTAACAGATGGCGAAATATGATAAAGGAAAAGATAATTCCACAGGGACATCACGACCAGTAATGAGGAGAAAGGCTTGAGGAAGAAGAAAATGTATATTATACGCAGAAATTTCACGGTGTAGGCTGCCTGGTAATTAGCCCAAATTGATTTAGCGGATTTGAGTGACTGTACGGTATGGCGCCGGCGGCTGTGCAGACATTTAAAAGCAGCCATTAGTGTGTACTGAATCATAGGTATACAATAATTAAGCATAGGTAAGCTAACACTCGATATTCAAGGTTAATGCTGTGACACTCCCGGATTATTTTGACGGATTTCGTAGGAATTTTGAGTCTCCAAAAGGGAGAAGTCTTTCTGAATGACTCTAGACATGTGACGAACATCTTCATCATCTTCTGACCTTCATGTCTATTTTTGTTTAAAATATTGTGTTGATTTCCGTTGGACTGTAAGCCAACCCCAATCAAGTTGGAAATAGACTAGGCAGGTGATGAGATTAGGTGATTACAAACGTCATTTCCATAAATTAAAAAAAAATTGGTAGCAATGTCACAGTGACTTTAAAATGTAGGTAGTAAATACTCTGACCTAGAGCTAGTAAGTAGTAAACGCTACCACTCAGCCGGCTATCTACCACGTTCCTGTTATCAATCGATAAGCATCTTGATTAGGTCTCTTATCAATAGCAGTCTCTGATCGAAATTGATGCTAGACTGGCCATTTCTTTCAGTTTGTAAAACGATATTTTCCATATCTGAATGGAGGAAATGTTGGGAATTCTAGGTTTTTTTTTTATTATGGCATTTCGTAGTTGACCTTGAGATGTCGTGGCTACGTGGCTACTGAACCGGACTATCCTGTGGCTGCCTTAAATGACCACCACCAAAACCCAACAGACAAAGTCTTGCCGCCAAGCGATTCGATGATGTGTGGTGATGTCGTATGGAGGACGGGACTGAGCAGTTGTGTTGCGATGTGTGCCGGGTACGATGCGCCAAATGTTATTGTGTTGGGAGTTTAATCGTGGAGGGTCTCCAGAATATTCTGCCTCTGGCGCAGCATCGTTGGTCGTGTTGTTAGGTTTAATATTGCATCACCTCGCTCTACTGCCGTCTTCCTTCCTACTCACTAAGATTTTTAAGTGAATAGGCTTAATAAACTTGGGCGCTTTACCATCAACGATTGCATCACTGCTTACCACCAGGCGGGATTGCAGTCAAGCACTAGTTTATAATTATTTAAAAAAATGAATTTAAAGCCTCCAGTCAGGAGCACTTACAAACTAAGCCACAACACGCTAAAGGCACCTCTCTGTGGGGTACGAAGCTCGGCTTAGGGCGTCGCTGGAGAACAGCAAGCGACTGATAGATCGAAATATTTTTAATAACCGCGACTTTTCCTAGTTCTAGCTCTGAGAAGAAACGCCGAAACAAATTCAGAGGACGTAGTCGGTAATTTATATTTACTGGCTCATCTACGGCGCGGGCTGGCCTTCATCGGACAAGGGAATTTTCCGAAGGAGAGCTGCTTCTTTTAAGTAGGGTGAGAGGTGGATTGATGTTAGATGGATATTGGTGCCATAGGCGTAGCCACACTGGGGCAAGCTGGGGCGCTTGTCCCACTCTGGCTCTGATCTATCAACATCATCATCAACCTTTTTATCGTCCCACTGCTGGGCACAGGTTTCCTCTCATACAGTGAAGGATTGAGCGTAATCACCACGCTTGTTCAATGCGGGTTGGCGATTTCAGACTTAAAAGTCCAGGTTTCCTCAAGATGTTTTCCTTCACCTTGTAATCAGTCATTGGTGTCCAAGATATACTTAGAAAGATGCCTAACTGTACTGTGATCTATAAGGTGCCTAATTACCCAAAAATACGGGGAGTTGGGGGGGGGGGGGATAGGCTGACAGCTGCCCCACCCTAAGCCCAAGGCTGGCTACACCCATTATTGGTGCTGATTGTTCACAAACTAAGCAAATTTTAAGATCATTGTATCCTTTTCTTTCATTGCATTAAGAAAAGGATAGCAGGTAATATATTAGTTTGTCCTGTCATATTGACAGATTAGGCGCTATTAAAAACATGGCGGCTAAAAATAAGTATGTCTATTTATGTCGGGCGCGGACTAGTTTGACAGGACCAAACTTAAATTTAATCTTCTGTCTTTTCCTTAAAGGTTTGTTCTACAATTGTAGTAACTGGGAACAGTTGATGTTACTGCTTTACGATTTTGAAAGCACCTCACCATAAAAACTTAGGTGATAACGTATTATCTAGAACTTCATGTCCGACTGTCATTGGCGATTCCGCCATTATTGTGAATTAAATTTTCAAAGAATTTCTATCAATTTTTACAGGTGTTATTGGTAAAATTGTGGTGATTCTTTCACATGGGCCATTGATCAAGAGAAGAAGAAGGAAAACTTGGTGACGTAAGCCATTATTCCTACTAATGCTAGGGATTGACAGCTATTCCAAGCTTATATCACCTATCATTCGAAACTTACCCATTAAACGATTTAAAAGCTATATTAAGACCGAAATTTGCAAAAAGGGGTATTATAAAATCACAGATTATTTAGCGAGCGAATGAGATTGAGCAAGCAGCTCAATCCTAAGCTTTATTGTCTTCTGTCAATAAATCTTGGGATTGAGCTGCTCGCTGTGCTAAGCAATGTCATTAAGCAATATGCGTAATTATGCTACAATTATGACATTTTAATCACTGTTTTTTTTTGTTTTTAAACCATGTAAATTATTGTAAACATTTTCATTTTTAATGTCTGGACTTGAAAAAAGGCGATGATCCTTGTGTTTGTTGCGGCTTTTCTTCTCAGAGGTAGTCTGTTAGGAAATGTCAGTTCCAACTAGTTTTAAAAAAAAATGACGAGTAAAAGTGATCAGTGATCCTACTTGCATAATAAGCGATTTCATTTCATTTAGGTATTTTCGCTAAAATAAATCAACGAAAACAGTATTGCATCGCAACCAAACCAAAACTTTAGTTAAGATTCGTATCGCGCTAACCTTTTGACATTTGGTTCAACCTTAACTTGATCACAATTGGAACATAAACGCTGTCAAATGACAGAAAAGCAAAGAGGTAAGTATTAGGCTACATAATGATAAGCATACCATCATCTCTACTTGCTATCCTACTATGACAAACGCGAAAGTGTATGAGGATATATGTACATACAGTCATATTATAGCACTAGTTTATAATTATAACAGACAGCCTCCGTAGCCTCAGTGGCGTAGCGGTAGCGAATGCAGCCCCTGCGTAAGGAGGCATGGATTCGATCCCCGCGCAGTGAAAATCGTGCAAGTCGTGCCTCGAAAAGCAAGTTAAGCCGCCCCGAACATCTAATGTCAATCGTTACGGGTTGTTGGAACCCTCAAAAGTCCAACAATTGGTCAAAGTGCAATGACCCGATATCGCCTTCGGGTTGTGGAGGTCAGACGGCAGTCGCTTCACGGAAAATATCGAAGTTTAGCCAAAATCAGCAGTAAGACTGGTTAAGCGCACCCCAGACACCAAAGCTGAAAAGCTTCGGATGCGACTGGGATTAACGCCGAGATGATGATGATGTACATACATATGTAGGCATTTATGGATAGATGGATGTTTGTTACTCTTTCCCACAAGAACTACTGAACGGATTTGGTTGAAATTTGGCACACATGTGGTTTATAACCAGAATTAGTATATAGGATACCTTTTATCTCGGTATTCTCACGGAATCGAAATTTATGCGGCTAAAACCACAGGGAGCAGCAAGTCAGCTATAAAGTTCTTTTGCTTATAAAATAACATAGGCCATCATGCTGGAGAAATGGATCGTCGTGTCACATCTTTGAAATTTTATCTACTATTTTCTTTCCTTTTTTCTTATTTTTACACCTCCGAAAGGGTAAAGCCGGTTAATTTTCATTGTTGTCAAGAGGAATTCACATTACTTCGTCTAACCTTTTCCAAACTGTTTTATAATAATAATACTTAATACATTTTGGGTGAGGGTCGATCTTAACTCGTTTATATGGAAGCATCTGAATATTTTACATGGACCGACGGAATTAAATGTTCTTTGAACTTATTGAATTTTATTTTTTTATAAATTATAAACTAGTGCTTGGCCGCAATCCTTGATGCCATCGTTGATGGTAAAGCGCGTTAGTTTTTTAAGAGTCTATACACTCTAGCCTTGAATACACTTAGGTAAATTGCAAATTGTTCCAGTCCCTCGATCTTTTCTACTAAACTAAGTTTTTTTTTTTTCATGTCCAGAAAATATTAGGTAGGTATATTTCCCTACAAACTGTCAACAATTACGTAATCATCGACCGTCTAAAGAAGAAAATAAGCATGCTATCATAAATTTAACCACTTAAAACTAACTAAATAGTGTTGTATTTAATGATAGCGTTATCTTTCATTTACTCTAATCTAAGATATGGCGTTTTTATTTGTACTGGCAATGTGACTACGCCACTACGGGCATTAGAGTGGTGCTAAGGCAAATGTTTATTTTTTTAAACTTTAATTGAGGTGATAAGGAAGTTCTAATTTTAAATGTTTGGAGAACTACTTTATGGTAAACTTTTTAATAAAATGGCGTATGCCTCTACATGAATACGCCATCTTATGCCGCCATTGCAATGCGAAGACCATTCAAGGCTTTCATTTAAATGATCTTAGAATTATAATGGCTGAAATATAGTAAAATACTTTATTAATTTTTTCACACATGTTGATCCTCAGTTAAATGATTTAGTTTTAGTATCTTTCACTTCAATTTTGGTTTATTTATTTAAAAATGAATTTTAATTTTGACACTTAAATGCAGTTATGAGATGGGTACCTACACTTATTGTTTCATTAATTTTATCTATGATAGAAAATATTCTTCTGTTAATTATTAAAAAATATCAGATAAATTTTATTTATTGAATTCTTCCCTAATGCATTTGAATCGGCAGTTCATTCAAGAAAAACTTAAAAAATAAAAAAGAGACTCTTACCCAAAGTGAAAAACTTCCACTGCGAGAGTCCCCCTCAAATGATCAGCCATCTTGAATCACATGTTTATCTCATTAGTTGGTCCATCGTTACGACGCCCTGCCGACCGTCATATGACCAATCACAGGCCAGAAAACTTTAATTGTTATCTATAGTGTGATAAAACAATCCAATCATATCGCTTTATCAATAATATTTTGTAACAATCGTAATAACCAGATTTCCCGCTCAAAAATGTCTGAAACACCACTCAATTGACTTCCAATTAAAGAAAAAACACATTAAAAATTCTAAACGACAAAAGAAATTAACGTGATTATTCTAATTGTTAATTTTGGAGTGTTTAACTTTTAGAACGAACTCGTTTTAGTGATAATTACAGTTAAAAGTATCGTGAACTGATTTTGGAAACTTGCACTGATGGCGGCAAGAATAAAATGGCGTCGGCGCTTACTTGTCGAGTGTTTTATACAAGTGTCCCTGTTACGTCACACCTGTGGCTAGGACACGGAGTGTTCAGACGGATGATTGTTGAATCACCTGTTTTTACACGATAATGTTTGATAACTTGGGTTTTTTTATTTTTTATTATTAGATTTAAAGACAGTAAACAAAGGTTAAGTACAAATAACCTCAGTTTTTTTATGTTAACGGAATCTTTTGTATAAGTAGATAGGTACCTATGATATGTTATATTTCCCAACATAAGTACCTATCTTTAATTAATTTAATGAACGTCGTCGTAGCCTAGTGGTTAAAACCCCAGCCTCTCGAGTATGAGTGTGCGGGTTCGATTCCAGGTCAGACGAGTACCAATGTAACTTTGCTAAGTTACTTATATGTAGATACTTTCTAAGTATATCTTCGACACCAATGACTGATTACAAGGTGAAGAAAAACATGTTGAGGAAACCAAGGAGCAAGCGTGGTGATTACGCTCAATCCTTCTCTGTATGAGAGACCTGTGCTCAGAAGTGGAATGATAAAAAGATTGATGATGATGATTAATTTATACTCGCATTAATCAACGACTCTGTAAAAAATACTAGTACTTACACTTTACAAAACCGCACTAACTCCGTGTGAACACAGCTTTAGACAATATTATTCTTATCGGGAAAATGGGTACAGACTGCAGGAAACATAGTTTTAGTGACTTTCAATTTTCTTCCATTGTTGTTGGACTCCTAAGCATACGGTTTAACTTTATAACACGACCGCACACATATTTACATAGCCACGACTTATGTAATACACGTCTTGGCAATAGTGCTAGTTATTATTGAGATGATTTCTAAACAGATCTGCGATTGAGAGAGAGATTTTGGTTACTTTTAAGAGTTTTCTCGGTGGTACGCCATAACATCGGCTGCCGGCAGAAGTTACCACCCACCAGACAAAGTCTTGCCGCCAAGCGATTCGTCGTGTTCTGGCATGATGTCTGGTGAAGCCGTACGGAGGACGGGTCTGAGCAGTTGTGTTGCGATGTGTGGCGGGTACGATGCGCCAAATGTTGTGTCGGGAGTTTGGTCGGAGAGTCTCCAGATCAGTCTCCCTCTAGCGCAGCATCGTTTGGTCGTGTTGGTCTTGGGTTTAACATTGCATCACCTCGCTCAACTGCCGTCATCCTTCCTATTCCTAGTTTTTTAAGTGAATAGGCTTAATAAACTAGTGCGCTTTACCATCAACGATTGCATCACTGCTTACCATCAGGCGGGATTGCAGTCAAGCACTAGTTTATAATTATATAAAAAAAAAACTTTTTTAATACCTATAGTTTTTTTTTACCTTATCTAATGGCGTAAAAATATTGTGACGGGAGATCCCCAGCTGAGCGCGTGAGGCAACCGGAATCCCAGCGCCCTCACGCCACTAGCTGCCGCAGGAGACGCCCTGGTCGGGAGACCACACCAGCCACCGTAGGCGCGGGCCTGTGGGCGGTGAGCAGTGGGCAGCTCGCCACCCGGTAAGGACCAGGACCGAGTCGACGGCGCGTCGTGTTTCACGCTGGCCTCAGAGATGTCAGCACATCGTGACGGGGTCCACGACGACCGATGCATCCTGGGTCAGGTTTGCGGGTTGGTTAAACAAGAATCCGTGGCCCTGGCCGTCGCATAGCAAGCGAAGAAACACGCATGGGAAAAAAAGACGCCCAGCTGAAGGCGGAGCACCGCCCCATGAGGGACAAGAGCACAGGAGCATTCTAAAATATAGATAAAACCGTTTTTCGACTACTATTCTCCATGCGCGATAGCATTAGGCAGAAGCATAGGCGTACCCAGGGGGGCAGGGGTGGGCGGCTGCCAAATCTCGCAGAACGTGTATGAACTCCCCTAACTACTAAACAAAGTATAAACGAGGAGTTATCTCTAACTTTTAAATAAACCACGTGGTAGATAGTGACAAAATGTACGGGTAATTACCAAAAAACCGCGTGCGAAAAACTCTAAACTCTATAACTTTAAAAATTTGCCCCCATAGGCCTGACTTGCCACCCCTAGGCCTGACTTCATCATCAACCTTTTTATCGTCCCACTGCTGGGCACAGGTCTCCTCTCATACAGACGATTGAGCGTAATCACCACGCTTGCTCGCTTGCGGGTTGGCGATTTCAGACTTAAAGTCCAGGTTTCCTCAACATGTTTTCCTTTACTTTGTAGGTAATTAGTCATTGGTGTCCAAGATTTACTTAGAAAGTACATATAACTTTAGAAAAGTTGCATTGGTACTTGCCTGACCTGGAATTGAACCCACACACTTATACTTGAGAGGCTGGCGTTTTCACCACTGGGCCACCACGATTTTATCTTTAGAATAGATTAATTTTTGTTAGCTATAATTTTATTTATCACTGTACCTACATAACGCTGTCTTAATATTGCACGCTTTAGCTACCTTAATATATTATGCTACTAACTAGCTGAGAACTTATAATTGTTAACTGTACATTTAAGTGTAGGCTGGTGGTTCTAATAAATATAAATAAATAAACTGAGTGAATAGGAAGGAAGACAGCAGTGGAGCAAGGAATACCTACCTCCTTGATTAGATGATTGAGGAGTATCTCCTTGATTGCTTTGAAGTTTCTAGGAAACATTTCAGTATTGGTACTCTTATAGCAAAATTATAAAATTTAATTATACTTCAATGAAACGACCACCTCTGATTTCTTTTGACATTGACACTAGTAGCTTACGTAAAAACTACTTAATTAATTAAAAACCTCAATAAATTTAGAAAATAATTAGTTCTTTATTTATTTATTTCCATTTCAGGCATCAAGCCCCATACAAACACAAACAATACAATATAAAATGAATTCTCTCGGTGGCAGGCCATAAATATCGGCTGCCGGCAAAGTTACCACCCACCAGACAAAGCCTTGCCGCCAAGCGATTCGCCGTGTTCCGGTGATGTCTGGTGAAGCTGTACGGAGGACGGGTCTGAGCAGTTGTGTTACGATGTGTGCCGGGTACGATGCGTCAAATGTTGTTGTGTCGGGAGTTTGGTCGTGGAGGGTCTCCACATCTATCTCCCTCTGGCGCAGCATCGTTGGTCGTGTTGTTGGGTTTAACATTGCACCACCTCGCTCAAATGCCGTCTTTCTTCCTTTTCACTAAGTTTTTTTTAAATGATTGGGCTTAATAAACTAGCACGCTTTACCATCAAAGATTGTATCACTGCTTACCATCAGGCGGGATTGCAGTCAAGAGCTAGTTTATAATTATTAAAAAAAATGATTTAGTGTTGTACATTTATTACAGTTTCCCCTAAAATAAACCTTTTTATCTTCTGCCAATGGGCGTACCCAGCTTCTGGCCTAGGGTGATAAGTCAGACAGTTGTGGTGCCCTAGTGGTTAAAACACCAGTCTTTCAAGTATGAGTGCGCGGGTTTGATTCTATATCAGGCAAGTACCAATGCAACTTTTCTAAAGTTATATGTACTTTCTGAGTAAATCTTGGACACCAATGACTAATTACAAGGTGAAGTAAAACATCTTGAGGAAACCTGGACTTTAAGTCTGAAATCGCCAACCCGCATTGAGCAAGCGTGGTGATTACGCTCAATCCTATCAAGTATGAGACAAGACATGTGCCCAGCAGTGGGACGATAAAAAGTTTGATGATGATGATGATGAAAGATAAAATATTATTTTATTTTACGAAATGCAAAATACTTAACAAAATCTAATGAAATTAAAAAAAGAAACTGGTAGCATAAAAAAAAATAGGAAGAGGTGGAGCCGACTAATTTAGATTAGCCAACTGCCTCCGGAACTGTGACAAAGAGTCAGAGTGTACCTATGTCCACAAAATCACTCCATCATCCTACGTCCACAAATTCACTCCATCATCCTACGTCCACAAATTCACTCCATCATCCTACGTCCACAAATTCACTCCATCATCCTACGTCCACAAATTCACTCCATCATCCTACGTCCACAAATTCACTCCATCATCCTACGTCCACAAATTCACTCCATCATCCTACGTCCACAAATTCACTCCATCATGCTACGTCCACAAATTCACTCCATCATCCTACGTCCACAAATTCACTCCATCATCCTACGTCCACAAATTCACTCCATCATCCTACGTCCACAAATTCACTCCATCATCCTACGTCCACAAATTCACTCCATCATCCTACGTCCACAAATTCACTCCATCATCCTACGTCCACAAATTCACTCCATCATCCTACGTCCACAAATTCACTCCATCATGCTACGTCCACAAATTCACTCCATCATCCTACGTCCACAAATTCACTCCATCATCCTACGTCCACAAATTCACTCCATCATCCTACGTCCACAAATTCACTCCATCATCCTACGTCCACAAATTCACTCCATCATCCTACGTCCACAAATTGACTCCATCATCCTACGTCCACAAATTCACTCCATCATCATCATCATTATCTCAGCGTTCGAACAACATAATCGGCGCCAATGGCTCCAATTCGCTTCTTCACAAACTAAACGCAATTTAAGTCGAGTGCCTCCTTTTCTTTCTATTTCATTAAGAAAGGGACAGAAAATAAAATATTAGTTTAGTCCTGTCAAATCAGTCCGCTCCTCACGTAAATCGACGTATTTTTGGTCACCATGTTTAGTCGCTTCTAAACTGTCTATGGAGTATACAATATGTTAAGAAAACCCTGTCCGACCCGTAAGGATAGTAAAGGTTAGGTAAATACATGACCAAATAACATATGAAATTTTACGTAATCATCATAGGGACAATACTAGTGAATTTTGAAATAATCTTTTTTCCCGCAAATTAATTCCAACTTCCCCAAAATTTGGTAATTCTTAAAAAGTGACAACATTATTTTTGACGGTATAATTCTGAGCGAATAGCGACGCGACCGCGTGCCGCGTGCCCTGCCCCTCTTCGCCCGCGTCTGTATGGCCTACCGCACGTTTCAAGTTACCTTTTTTTGCAAAATAATATTTATTTTTTTAGGGGTTTTTTTTTAAGTTTATCCCGGCTTTGTAGGCATTAGTAGAATCAGTTATCGATACCTAACAATACCTTCACGGATCGGACAGGGTTATAAATTTAACAGGATTAGGTAAATTAATATGTTATCTTCTATTCTTTTTTAATGAAATAGAAAGAAAAAGAGGCACTGGACTTAAATTGCGTTTAGTTTGTGAACAAGAGAATCCGCGCTAATAAGAATTAGTTTAGTCCTGTCAAATTAAGATACTCCATAGATAGTTTAGACTTGATTAAAAACATGGGGACTAAAAATATGTCAATTACCCTCAGGCGCGAACTAATTTGACAGAACTAAACTAAATCTTATCTTCTGTCCTTCTCTTAATGAAATAGAAAGGAAAAGATACAATGAACATAAATTTAGTTTAGTCTGTGAAGAAGCGATCGGCGCTAGTATCAAAGTTAAAAGCAGGTTTTTTTGGCGGGAAGCTAAGATAAGTGCCACGCTCATTTTTCATTGGACTTTTAAATTATTTATAGTGTCGTTTACTAAATAAAAACGCGTGATTTATGTAGTAAAAAGTGCAGTAAGTGAATAATTCATAAAGAACAGTGAAATATTGTAGCATAGTGGCCATATCATGGCTTTGTACCAAATCTTCCTCCTAAGTGTTCGGTTCGCGCGGCCGTCTTTTTCGACATGAATAATTAATTACGTGACATTGGCTAAATGCACAAATCGTGCGAAGCCATAAAAGAAAGAAAAAGAAAAGAAGTTAAAAGCATTAATCTGATATGAAAAAGACTGCTGACCTATGGGGTCATTCGGTGGAAGTTGCTAAGTCTATTATTGATATTGTGGCACCCACTCTAGCTGTTATCTTTAATGCTTGTATTGACTGTGGAGAGTTTCCTGATCTCATGAAAAATAGTAAAATAATACCTTTGTTTAAATCTGGTAGTACATCAGACCCCACAAATTATAGACCTATTTCTGTACTACCTACCTTTAGTAAAATTTTTGAGAAATTAATTTTAAACCAAATGCTAAATTTTTTTAATAAACATAAATTATTACATAGCAAACAGTTCGGTTTTACAAGGGGTCGTTCAACTACTGATGCCGGTGTTGAACTTCTAGGTCATATATATAATGCATGGGAGGATAAATGCGATGCCTTGGGCATCTTTTGTGATTTGTCCAAGGCATTCGATTGCGTTCTTCACGATACGTTAATCAGGAAACTCCGCCACTACGGGATCCGGAACTCTGCACTGGATCTTATTACATCTTACTTGAGTGGTAGGATTCAAAGCGTTGACGTTAATGGAAAAAGATCTTCTGGTTCTTTAGTAACAATGGGAGTCCCACAGGGGTCAATTCTTGGTCCTTTTTTGTTTCTTATTTATATCAATGACCTGCCGTACCTAATAAAGGATAACCACGATATAGTGTTGTTTGCAGATGACACTTCACTTTTATTTAAACTGAAACGTCAGCAGCAGGTTACTGATGATGTAAATAGCGCGATCTCCAAAGTAGTCCATTGGTTTAATGTTAATAATTTACTCTTAAACGAGAAAAAAACCAAATGCATTAAGTTTACTCTACCTCACGTGAGGCAGGTGGAAACTAAAGTGTTGATAAAGGGCGAAGAATTGAAATCTGACGACAGCACAGTGTTCTTGGGTATAACTCTGGATGCTAAGCTTCAATGGGGTTCACATATAGAAAAATTGTCAAAAAAGCTAAGTTCTGCTGCATACGCAGTTAGAACAATTCGTAATTTGACTGATGTTGAGACGGCCCGTTTAGTGTACTTTGGCTATTTCCACAGCGTAATGTCGTACGGCATTCTGTTGTGGGGAAATGCCGCCGATATTCAAACAATATTTGTTTTGCAGAAACGAGCTGTTCGTGCAATTTATAAATTAAGTCCGAGACACTCTCTCAGAGAAAAATTTAAAGAGATTAATGTACTGACCGTGCCGTCTCAATATATTTATGAAAATCTTTTGTATGCTCATAAAAATATAAAATTGTTTAAAAAATACAGTGATGTCCATGATATAAATACTAGGAACAGGCACAAATTTATTGTACCTACAACAAGGCTTAAGAAAATAGGTGGCTCTTTCAGATGCCAATGTATACATTTTTACAATGGACTTCCAGAGGTGGTTCAAGATCTGAGCCTGAATAAATTCAAATCCTTCATTAAACGTAAGTTGTGTCAGAAAGCATTTTATAGTGTGAAGGATTATATTGAGGACAAAAAGGCTTGGGCTTGAGCTGCGTCCGATTTCTATACAATGATTGTTCTTTGATTTTTCCTCTTGTAGTTTTAATATGTAATTGTTTATGTTATTTATTCAAAGCCTGTATTACACACTATGTAGCCAAGCATATTGTACGTTTCGGAATTGTATCGCTGACAGAGGTGTTCGGCACTTGTACGGCTGCAGCTGCACAGGAGTTAAACTTTCCACAGATTCGGGAACACTGTTGGAGCTGCTGAACCTTGGACAAAACTATCTTAGCATTGTGTAGATTCAATTTCTTAGTATTGTATAATTGCATGGCAAACGTGTGAGCACAATGTACGAATGTGCTGTAAGGCATTTATTTGTTGGGTTAGTCTTTTTTATTGACTTAATTGTGCTCTGGCTGTTGAGAGTATGTCATGCTCACTCAAATGTCTCGCTGATGGTGGCGTGTGTTTTGGGTCATTGGGTTCCCTTCGATATGGTTGAGCTGAATGATGCTGATCCATACGTCATGTTCGTGAACGGACGCCGTCGGAGGGGACTGGTCATCTCTTAGCTGCCACGGCGTATTTTAATTTCTGAATTGATTTTTGTATGTTTTCCATAATGGACGCTCTCAGCGTACAATATATTTCTGCATCGTTCTCACGCGGTTGATTTCAACATGAATGATGTAATCAAATATTTGTAACAATAGCTTAAAAATTTAAAAGAGTGTCCATGGAGTTTCTTGCCCGTTCTTCTCCATAGGTAACTACTCTTTGGAATGGGCGACTAGCTTCATCTTATTGACTGACCGACCTTCTGACAATTCAAAAGTGCCTGTAACTGGTTTATTTGAAATAAATGATTTGATTTGATTTGATTTGAGTAACTACTTATCATAAAAAGTCAGGGAATTTGGTGATATTAGTGTTCGCAAAAGATAGACAGATTGTCGCAAAGAAGACTCGTTGCCTTGCTTGTAAATTGTCATGGGAGTCGAATGCATGGTCACACCAGCGATGTGGTGGGGAATTGTGCGACTAGAGGTGGGTATAACATACAATCAGCCCTGTCTATAAGGCTATACTGTTCCCACCATTTTTCTTTTAAACGTTGCCCCACACTGGGAATTTCTCCTGTATCGTAGGTGCGTTTATAAACATACAGGATGTACATATCTGTCATCGTAACGTAAAGTTTGCGAAAAGGCTACACATTGCGCTTTTTCGTGTTATTAGCGAATTAATTCATTTTTACTTTAAAATGTCATTGGGTTATAAAAGTACTACCCGTGCGCGATAAGTTGGGACCTGAGTGCACACTATTTGAATAAAATAGGACCCTAGGTATTTAATTATGTATCACTGAAAGTGTAGACTATGGGTTTGTAATGAATAAAAATATAATGTTTAATTTTATACATTTATTTTATCTAATAATTACATTATCTCATCTCTCAACGTCACCGCACTCAGGTCCCAACTTATCGCGCACGGGTAGTATAGCAATTACGAACGATCTAAAGTGAAAAAAACTGCAAATATTTTTTTTCAAATCAAGAAAAAGTCGACAAAAAATTCCACCACTGGGGGGTTCAGAATCATGTCCTGCATCCATGGTACTCGTTTGTGCGTCGATGTCAGATACACCCTTTATAAAGTCACATACAGAAACAGCCAGACCCGAGGTTGAGGTTTGAGGCAAAGTGATAATGAGGTCACTATGCTGCCGTATCTCAAAGTTCTCTATGAATTATTTACTGAAAGCACTTTTTACTACATAAATCACGCACTTTTATTTTGTAAACAACACTATAAATAATTTAAACGTCCAATGAAAAATTAGCGTGACAACTTAACTTTAGCAGCTGTTTTCAGCTTAACTTTCCCGCCAAAACTCAACATTCCTCTAATTTTTCTACATTTTGTCATTTTTCTGTCACTGAGATGTGGCTGCAACTGGATTTTGAACTTTTTTAATTACGGGGAATGGGCCTTTTGGGCGCACCTTGGAAAATCAATCATCATTATCGTTTCAGCCGAAAGATGTCCACTGAAGGCCTCAGAAAATCTCCACGACGACCGGTCCTGCGCCTCCCGCATCCAGAGGTTTCCCGCGATCTTCACCGGGTCTTCGGACCACCTTGTCGGGAGCCTACCGACGCTGCGTTTTCCAGTGCGTGGTCGCCACTAGAGAACCCGTCTGTGAATAATTCAAGAATGACAGCTGGGACCAACCGCTTAACCTGCTTTCCGAGGCACGGAGGGGGCTTGGTATGTAAAGATGGTCCTATACCCTATCCACGGACCAACCGCGGCAAGCGTAGCTTAACCTGATCGACCGATCTATTTGACAGTATGAATTTTCTTGTGATTATTTGCTTTAATTAAATAAAATGAAGGTTCTTTATGTCATTTACACGACTTTTAATGAAAATAATAACAATTAATATATCTAAAAACATAAAAATATGTTTGGCATTTTGTTTCTCGCGCCACATATTGTGAAACGATTCGAATTGGCTAATATCACGATGACGTCACACGCTCATAAACACTTGTTGTCGTTCTATGTGTTCTCAGGTGTTTTAGCGTTTTAGAAGATTTTTAACGATATTTGGAGCGATTGTTAACCATTTTATTAGATAAACAACAAAAAATAACAGATAAACACAAGCACCACTGCGGAACCGAAACTCGTTTATAAGATTCTGACGTCACTTACAAAGCGCGACGCCATATTGCTAACTAAAGCGTTTCGGCGGCTTATTTCAATTTTGAACTTTTATTTGCATGTTTCTTACGAAATACGTATTTAAATTAAAAAAGAATACTTTCGGTGAACTTCTTAATCGCAACCAACTAATTCAAGATAAAAATTATAAATCTGTCAAATAGCCTATTGCGTTACACATTATAAGTAGCAATGGGTTTCATTTTGACAATAGGCTATTTGACAGATTTATAATTTTTATCTTGAATTACTTGGTTGCGGTTAAGAAGTTCACCGAAAGTATTTTTAAAGTTTTTTTCAGTATTCAACACACATACACAACACACACACCTATCCATGGGGGATATACTACTCAGTCAAAACCCTTTAAAATGCAATCTCTCCTTCTCATTAATACATAATGCATGTGTTATATTACACTTCTTTTGGTAGATCAATACGCGTTCCTTCTCTTGAAAGCAATGAAGTGAACTGTTTGGCCAAACACTGTCTCTTAAGACACAGGTCCTCTAGTTTAAGAGGGATGGTTTATAATTTTTGGTTATGTAGATTTAGTTAAATAATTTGTATGTATGACCACCTTATGTCTAATCTGTATAATTTTTTATATATATATATATATATATATATATATATATATATATATATATATATACAATATGTTAAGAAAACCCTGTCCGACCCGTAAGGATAATAAAGGTTAGGTAAACACATGGCCAAATAAAATATGAAATTTTACATAATCATCATAGTAACAATACTAGTGAATTTTGAAATTATCTTTTTTTCCCGCGAAGTTCCCCAAAATTAGGTAAATTTTTAAAATGTGACAACACCATTTTCGGCGGTATCATCGTTTGATTTATTGTTGGATATTAAATGTATAAATTTATGTTCAATATTTGGCGGTCTCGTTTGTGATGCCGGCGCGCAGCGAGTGTCGGTGTCTTCAAAGAAAAAAGTACGTGAAACTAGGGATGTACTATTTTTTGCGTAATAACGTTTTTTTATCGCTATTAATCGAAACTTGTATCTGGTTGAAGGATTTGTTGTAAAAACACAGATTACCCAATGGTAAAAGTACTTTTATTTGTTTATCGATTAATTACTAATAACATTATTATAACACAAGTATTAGTAAACAGAAACGAGAAAGACTTATGAAACACAATTTTAGTAAAGTTTTACAAATATTTTATCGGTCAATATCATCGATATTAAGACAGAAACTGAAATTAATACTTTGGCATGATTTTCATTTACAGCAGTGTACCTCGCTAATTTGAGTTTTGTAAAAGTTCTAAACAATTCCATGCGATGTTGAATCGAGAATAAGAATGAGAAACTACAATACTAAATCGATACCAAAAAAAATAGACGAGTATCAATCGATAAAAAAAACAATATTTTGATTACTTACACATCTCTATCAAAGCATGAAGCCGCCAGCCGCATAGATACCTATGATTATAAAATAAAAATAATTTTTACTTTAAATTATTAGTTGCGCGGAAACATTGCTGGTGTACACACCATTCGTGTATTGTGTGATCATGTCGTTTTCTAACGTAGAGTAATGTAACATGCTGACGGAGGTAGTAACTGCAATTAGCTGTGTTGTGATCAGGTGTTTTGGAAGTGGATACTTATCGGTCAATGCTGCACGAGGGTTCCAGCATGACGGTGCCTCACGATATTTTCTCCGACCTGTACGTGAGTACATTATCATTATTGTCCATTATCAGTTCGGCGAGCAGTGGATTGGTAGGGGCCAACTGTAGCCAGCGCGGATTTGCCACCACTTGATTTTTATTTGTGTGCATGTCCGTGCTAATCTCGTGCGACGAAATATGGAACATCTCCGCCTGCAATCCCCAGCAATCCAATCCCTCCGCAATGAAATAATACATTCGGAGAGTCAGACGACCTTCCTCCTTAAAAAAAATTCTTTTCTCAAGCTGCCTAAGTATCATTGTTTCTTTCAACAAGCTACCTATACCTACAAGCATGAGGTCAACTGCGGTCATGACCTGTGCCTGTGTTGCCATGAAATTACCTATTTATTTTATTTAAGTTATTTATTTTTAGGGGGTATTTTTTTAAGTTTAGCCAGGTTTTGCAGGCATTAGTAGAATCAGTTATCGATACCTAACAATACCTTCACGGATCGGACAGGGTTTTCTTAACATATTGTATATATATTATAAACTAGCGCTTGACCGCAATCCTGCCTGATGGTAAGCAGTG
Organism: Sesamia nonagrioides; assembly: GCA_017933935.1. NCBI lineage: Eukaryota > Metazoa > Arthropoda > Insecta > Lepidoptera > Noctuidae > Sesamia > Sesamia nonagrioides. The sequence goes on along the minus strand of JADWQK010000233.1, from coordinate 11,372 downwards.
ACGCAATCGTTGATGGTAAAGCGCACTAGTTTATTAAGAGCCTATTCACTCTAGCCTTGAAGTCACTCAAATTGTAGTCCGACGGAAACACCGCCGCTGGCAAATTATTCCAGTCCCTCGATGTACGCGGTATAAAGGAAGAGGCGAAACGCTTCGTCCGGATCGTAGTGGTGTTAACAACGTAAGGGTGGAAACCAGCCGTACGACGGGTCGTCCGCTGGTGGAACGGGGATGGCGGAATTAAATCATGCAATTCCCTCGCACACTCCCCGAAATGAATCCTATAGAACACCGAAAGGCTGGCTACTCTACGCCTGTGCTCTAGGCTTTGGAGACCAATTACTTTTTGGTAAATAAATATTTTTATTATTATTATTCATTGCGTTATTTACCTTGTTGAATAGATATGTTCGAAAATAGGGAGCAATGGAATAGCAATAACCTTCAAAATTAGTCCAACTGATAGTAATGGCGTGTTACGTAATAATTAGGGTGTCGTGCGGTTATTATTACGTAGCCATATGACTGTGGTTGGTATGTACAAAATTGTACCTAATTGTAATCTTCCTCCGGCACGTTTAACTTCAGCCTCCCATATCTTGTCCCCATTCCTTATCTCGTATCTAATATCTCTCGAGATACTGCTCAAAGCAAACTTGCCATGTTTACTCGACATCTAGTATGAATCTACTTTTGATAGCACTGAACTACCTATTTTGAACTATATTTGAATACTGATAGAGCTCAAAACTCCAAGACCTATTCTTGAAGTCTTTATTCAATCAATTTGGAATCTTAAACTATTGTTTTAAGGTTGAAAATGCTAAAAGAGCGCCAAAAAGGTACGCAAGTAATGATGCAGTATAAGATAATGAATATAAAATCAGTGTAGATGAGTAAAATACGGTCTTAAATTCGTAACTATAATTTAATTTGTATAATATTGCGCGTGTTATTTCTGAGGGTATTGGCAGAGATTTGATATATCTCATTTTATTAGGAAGAAAGAAAAGTTGTTCTTACACATTATAGGGATGTTTCCTGGGTAAAAAAAAATTGATTCTATTTAGTCCGTCATTCAGATTAAAGGAAAATATTGGATACGTATCTTTTGTTTTATCAAATCAATAAAAATTGACAAATATAAAAGGCATAAAAGAGCAGAAGTGGTGGCTAGTGACGTCACTCGTTGCTAAAAAGTGTAGCAAGGAGTGACGTCACACGAGTTTTCAACTCACTGTATCGTCTTCATTTTTTGTTTATATGAAAAAAAGAAAAAATACGTGTCTAGTTTTTTTTGAAAATCTGACTGACGGACTAATTAGTTTTTTTCTTTGTAGTCAACTACCCTATTGACTACATTTCTGTTTTACTTCTCCTTTCGCAGGTCTGCTGGAAGAAATTTCTTAAGAAATAAGCAGCACCTTTGTACTTAGATCTTTATTACGACATATCCTTATGTATTTTATTGTGTGTACATAAATAATAAAATAAATAAATAAAAGAAGGAAGAAAGAAAATTAATTTATTTAGCAGAGACTTTAACACAAACGATACACCTAAAATAAACCGCGGTCTCCAGACTCCAAAGCTGAAAAGGCTGCGGATGCGACTGGGATTAACACTGAGATGATGATGATGATGATACAGCTAAAATAAACATACATCATAAAAGTCAAAGAAAATATAAACACTGATGTAAAAAAAAATAGCAATAAGTGTGCCTCGCGGCTGCACCAAGAGTTCCCAGAGATTATAGACGTGTGTCCTGCTAAAGCAATAGGAAATGTTCTGTAGGTACCGAAATTAGTTGCAGGTACATGTTTTTAAATTATACAGTACTCGTGCTTGACCGGAACCCCGCCTAATGATAAGTAATGATGCAATCGTTGATGGTAAAGTGCGCTAATTTATTATGAGCCTATTCAATCTAGTCTTGAAGACTGCTGGCAACTGTTGCAGTCCCTCGATATAGGTACACGGTTTAAAAGACGAGGAGAAACGCTTCGACGGGTCGTCCGAAGATGGAACGGAGACGGGGGAATTAAGTCATGCAATGCCCGCGCTCACTCTCCAAAAACCAATCTACTATATGTAAAGAAAACCCTGTGCGACCCATAAGGATAATAAAGGTGAGGTAAACACATGACCAAATATAATATAAAATTTTACGTAATCATCATAGTAACAATACTAATGAATTTTAAAATAATCTATTTTTCCCGCGAATTAATTCCAACTTCCCCGTAATTTGGTAATTTTTAAAAAAGTGACATCACAATTTTGACGGTACGCTTATGCGATACTACCACGCGTCGCGTACCCTGCCCCCCGTCGCCCGCGAAAGGGTGTCCTACCGCACATGTATTAAGTTAGGTACCTCTTTTGCAAAATAATATTTATTTTTTCATGGGGATTTTTTTAAAGTTTAGTCCGGCTTTGCGGGCATTAGTAGAATCAGTTATCGATTCCTAACAATACCTTCACGGATCGTACAGGGTTTTCTTTACATATTTTATAGGACACCGACAGGCTGGATACTCTTCGTCTGTGCTCCAGGCTATTTAGAGACGACAGCACATCAAGCTGCTACAATCTGTCAGATTTAGTTATTAGATTTTCAAGTTCATCCCTAAAGCATTAAGACTCAAGTTTCATTGGAAATATTGACAGATTGGGGTAGCTTGACCTGCTGTCGTCCGTACTTACTGAAATATGTCTAGGTCTTGTGGTCGCACAAGCGCTTCTGTTGAGTATGAGTTCCCGCGGAGTAATTAAGGAACACATTATCAGTAGCAATGGGTTTCATTTTGACAGTAATTCAACAACGTTTATTAAATACATTTCTCGAACATATCGCCAGGAGTGCCAGCAGAAATGAAGACTTAAACTTTTAACGTTTATTATTTTTTGGCTTCACACGGTTTTGTGCATTTAGCCAATGTCACGTAATTATGAATTTTTCATGTCGAAAAAGACGGCCGCGTGACCCGTCTTACGAGGGAGGTTTGGGGCAAAGTCGTGATGTGGCCACTACGCTGCAATATTTCACTGTTCTTTATGAATTATTTACTAAATGCACTTTTTACTACATAAATCGCGCACTTTTATTTAGTAAACAACACTATAAATAATTTTAAAAGTCCGGTGAAAAGGGAACGTGACACTCAGCTTGACTTTCCCGCCAAAACTCCCAACTTTAACGTTGAGCATTTTTGAATATTTTGGAATGGTCAGTGTGGCTACCATGAGTTTTCATTATGAGACTCGATCATACGCATCGACCGCGTTTGGCGCTCTCGTTGCTTGAGAGTTCTTACAACCTTGAAGCGGGACAGTCGATGAATCAAACGCGGTACCGGTACGCGATATCGGTGAGGGCGATCGAGTCTTCGTAATGAAAACTCATGGTAGCTACACTAGTTTCTTTATTATATAAATACGCGAATTTTACAGGTATACAGACAGTCGAGCCATCAGTATTCACCATCCGTGGATGAGCGTAGCAGGTTGTAGCACGTCCAGCTACTACAATCCATACTAATATTATAAATGCGAAAGTATCTCTGTATGTCTGTCCGGCTTTCACGCCAAAACTACTAGACCGATTGTAATGAAAGGTACACAGATAGTCTTAGTCTAGAGCCTGAGAAAGGACATAGGCTATAAAGCATCCCGCTATGACCAATGGTAGCAGAGCAGTAACAAAAAATGTTGCGAAAATGGGAGCAAACGCGGACGTATATATTGCTCTCATTATTTTAACAGGCGCTTATTTTGTATCAACTGAGCTTTTTTATTTTCGGAATGGACATTTCCACGGAAACGGGAACCACATCGCGCTGTAAACTGAAGTCCACGCAGACGGAGTCGCGGGCAACAGCTAGTCTGTCATATTTCTTTACTAGATTTTCAACCTTATTGCTAGTTTTACATTCTTTGTTTTTTATTTGACAGTTTAGGGTAGCTTGACCAGTGACCTGCTGTTGTCCGTACAAACACACATGCACTCTCGAGCAACCACCCGAGTAGGCATACATTTTAGCCGCGCGGTAGAAAGAGATAGGAATATTATTTTCTCTACTTCAGAGTAGTAGGTACACAGACCACCTGACCCAAAATTCGTAATACGGAGGAGAATAGGCTATTCTTCCGCCGTATTACGATTTTGGGTCAGGTCACGTGTCACAAAAAGTTTACAAAGCTACTAAAGAAGCTTCACCTTAAAAAAACCGTTCGATATAGTTGAATCGCTAATAATTACCTACTACACTTTTTACTACATTAACACTGAGAGCTACTCAAAATCCAATAGAAAATACGATAAGTAATTCTTACTAAGACCGGTAAAGTTTTTTTTTAAGTCCCGTGTAAGAATAGTGAGCCTATTCTCATCCACAGCCCATAATTATATTCAGATAATAGCCACCATGTCAGTCCTAATACAGAACCAGACCTCGAAACAATAGGCAATACCTCTGCAGCGTGGTGTCAGACAGGGAGATGTTATCTTCCCGAAACTGTTCACCGCTGCATTGGAGGATGTCTTCAAGGTTCTGGGCTGGAAAAGACTGGGCATCAACATCAATGGCGAGTACATGACACACCTTCGGTTTGCTGATGATATCGTAGTCATGACTGAGACCGCGGAGGACCTGAGTACAATGCTCGAAGACCTCAATAGAGCCTCCAAGCGAGTCGGTCTTAAAATGAACATGGACAAGACGAAAGTCATGTATAATGCCCATGTTGTACCGACTCCTATAAAGATTGGAGACTCTGTTCTCGAAGTTGTTGACAGTTACGTGTACCTGGGACAAACTATCCAGTTAGGAAGGTCCAACTTCGAGAAAGAGGTCAATCGTCGAATCCAACTCGGCTGGGCTGCTTTCGGGAAGCTACGTAAAATCTTTTCGTCCGAAATACCGCAGTGTCTCAAGACAAAAGTCTTCGACCAGTGTGTGTTGCCAGTGATGACTTATGGAATTGAGACGTGGTCGCTAACAATGGGCCTTATAAGAAGGCATAAAGTCACTCAAATTGCAATGGAGAGGGCTATGCTTGGGGTTTCACTGCTCGATCGAATCAGGAATGAGGAGATCCGTAGAAGAACGAGAGTAACCGACATAGCCCGAAGAATTGCAACACTAAAGTGGCATTGGGCTGGAAACATTGCCCGTAGGACCGATGCCCGATGGGGCCGACGGGTTCTCGAGTGGCGACCACGCACCGGAAGACGTAGCGTGGGTAGGCCCCCGACAAGGTGGATCGACGACCTGGTGAAGGTCGCGGGAAGCCGCTGGATGCGGGAGGCGCAGGACCGGTCGTCGTGGAGAACCTTGGGGAGGCCTATGTCCAGCAGTGGACGTCTTTCGGCTGAAATGATGATGATGAGTAGAATATTCACAAACGAAGTAGATTTAGACTCATATTATGAACTTCCTTTGGAAAAATACTCACTTTTTCTGCTCTTGCTAATTTTAAATCATTGCCATCTACCGAAAATATCTTGCACTAATCAGATTCTTTTGATTACCACATACTTTTTCTTTTATTAACTAAATCAAACAGTTTTCCAAATCGTTACCTAAATAATATATTTTACGCAATGTCATTCTTTACGTAACACAAGTTATTGAAATAAATAATTGTTTAAATAAATAAAAGTACCGAACAATTTCTGATTTTTTATGATAGCAATATTTGTAATGTTACCAATCAACATTATTACCTTTTTTTAGTAGATTTTGATCTGCAAATATGAAACAGTAGTCAGAGCGGTAAAATCAACCATTAAATATGTTAGGGCAGGCGTGATGTTGTGGTGCTTTTGAGAAATAGACCACATCGATGTATGTGGTCAGTGTCCTAGTGTCAGTCCTATCCAGTCAGTGCATGTATATGTCCTGGGTTGATAATAGGATATGTGTCAAAAAACATAATATTTCTGTCATTTAAATTAGTGTCCACAGTTCCACACTACATATGTAGTACTAACTTTCCGCCCGCGGCTTCGCCCGCATGGAGTTCGGTTATATCGCGCTTTTTAGATTTCCCTCGGGAATATCAAGTTTTTCCGGGATAAAAGGTAGCCTATGTTTTTTCTCAGGGTCTAAAGATTGTAACAGACAGACAGACAGACAGATTTACTTTTGCATTTGTAATATTATTGTATGTGGATTAAACAGCCGCTTCCCGATGTCATTACTAATGTATGCTTAGATCTATAAAACTTCGCTACCGATTTTGATACGGTATTTAAACTAATAGAATAAACCAAAAGAAAGATTTTTAAGTATAATAAATGCATAATATAGAAAAGGAATACTGATATGATTTTAGAGATGTGTAATGTGATGTCGTAAATTAACACATATGTTGCAAACGCTGGCTGAACCCTACGAGATAGATCACAATAATGTTTACGATTATGTACAATTTAAAATCATCTACACAAAAGCCTGCTATGATAACGTACCTCCCTGAGACCAGTATCAGATCCGGGTTGAAGGCGCGTTTTGTTCCACGCGATCCTAAACGAGATGTCAGCATATCGTGACGGAGTCCATGAAGACTGATGCCTGCCAGGGCTACGTGATGTTCGAAAGAGATACCATGGTCCTGTACACAGGCAATTGAAGGAACAGGGGTGGGTTTTAGTCAGTAAAAGTCTGACACGCCATTTACTTTGCCCAGGAGCGGGAGAGATTTTTTTAAAAAAAGGGGATAACGCACCTATTTACAAGAAAGGAGTCTAATCGAAGCTCTAGATGTCTAGTGCTCTTAAGAATTCGTTTAACAACATGGTATTTTAAACGGTAGATTTCTCGTGATCAACTTAATTTTGCTTAATGATTTTACTTCTGACGCAATGGATAGCGGTAAGCAGGTTAATGTTTATAATATTGATAACTGTAAGGCTTTTGATCGGATCGACCATGAGATCTTACTATCAAAGTTATATGGTATGAGATTTCTTCTTACCTGCAATAATTATTAATAATTGTATGCCTGGGTGACAAGCACCCGCTTGTCTCCAGAGGAGTACCCCTTTTTTTTCTTTTATATTATAAACTAGCGCTTGACCGCAATCCTGCCTGATGGTAAGCAGTGACGCAATCGTTGATGGGAAAGCGCACCAGTTTATTAAGAGCCTATTCCCTCTAGCCTTGCAGACACTCAAATTGTAGTCCGACGGAAACACCGCCGCTGGCAAATTGTTCCAGTCCCTCGATGTACGCGGTATAAAGGAGGAGGCGAAACCTTCGTCCGGATCGTAGTGGTGTTAACAACCCCAGGGTTCACTGTTCGGCACATTACTTTTCACTATTTATACAGCATTATTTTTTGTTCATGCGAAATCCGAAACACGTCTCCAGTATTTTAAGTAAAAAATCTATGCACAAAATTTCAAAAAGATATCAAGAAAGACCCCAAAGTTATGAGCTTTTTATCCTATTTGGTTATCCCAACAGAAATATGGTACACGCTCCGTTTGTACGGGCGAACCGGGTGCATTGACCTGTGTCGTCAGCTGCGTAGCGCGCTCAGTAACAATACTGTAATAATTTCTGAGTGTATTTGTGAAAAAATATAACATTGTGTAAAAATCATTGTAATCGTATCAGTTGCTTATTCTGAACAATCGATATTCTGGTTTCCAATAAACAAAAAATAACGTTGTATAAACGACATCAACCCTTGATGTTACCCAAATTGCTGTGTTTTGCTAAGAGTATGAAAACATTTGCCACAATATCATCACATGTGGACGTGATCGCACTTCAGAATGATTTACATTGCCTGTACGGTAGACCTAAATTCTGCTAAATGTTCGATTATAAAATATTTTCGAAATTACTCAAATTATACTGTCATCATATATTTTAGGAGATCAAGTACTAAGGTCTGGGGTTATATCATGATTCTAAGCTGAAGTTTGAATTTTATATTGATGCCACAGTCACTAAAGCATCTAAACCACTTGAAAATTTCTTAACTATGCTTTTGTTAGAAACCACTTGGAATACGCGTCTGAAATTAGGAATTTAGGTCAGATCTGAAGATTACCTCGAACCAATATATATTACCTCTAAGTAATAGGTGAGCTATCTATGACTATATTTAAAATTTGAAATAATTCAATTAATAGTCCATCGGAGCTATTAATTAAATTATTCTATCCAAATTCTATTGTAACCTTCCTGGATGGTCAATGCGCTGGAACACACCGTTGTGGGTTACCTCTAGGAATTAGGCCGCTGCCTCGAATCTTGCGGGCAGCGTGGCGGCGGCGGCGACGGCGCGGGAGCCGAGCGGGCATTGAAGACCCGTTCTCAAAACTAGCGGGTAGATCGCGCGTCACTATAGCCGCTTAGTGTTGTGTTCACGATTGTGTCGACGAGATATTTGTTTTTATTCGCGAAAGAAATGTCTGAACAATAGCGACAACATCTTTTTGATTCAAATTTATTTATATATATTCCTAACGCTCGATCATCGCGAGAAGTACACCGCTCGCTGCCCGCCACCGCCCCGCTGCCACGCCGCTGTTTTCGAGAACCGGTCCGTTCGATTATACGCATAAGATCCTGCCGCTCACTCGCCGCCCCGCTGCCCGCAAGGTTCGAGGCAGCGGCCTTACAGGTAAAATTCGTTTACAGTCAGTGTAAGTAGACACATTAATGTAAAGTTCTGATCGTTGGTTAAGAACTTGTTCAGAGAAAATAATAAGCGGAATAGTTTTAAATATTCAAAGAAATATATTTTAGAAGTTACGAAAAAATATATGATACAATTAGAACAGCAGACTACAGTGCATAGACTAAACATAGAACCATGATAAACAAAGAGTATGTATAGGTACCATACTTAACATCCTCGGAGGTTTTTAAGAATTTTGAGATAAATTCTTTAGTCCTATTCTAGAACTTAGAACTTTTAATCTGGGCCCATATAAAGGTTTAGTAAGCATGTCTGCTAATTGGTCTTCAGAGGCAACTTGCTCTACAATGAAATCTCCATTGCTGACACATTCTCGAATGAAGAAGTGTTTTAACTTAATGTGTTTTGTGCGCTTATGGTATTCATACTTTGGGTTATGAGCAAGATACACCGCTGACTCATTATCTAAGTTCAAGATCGGTTTTTCAGTCTTTAACAGGTCATCTAATAAACGATTCAGCCATAGAATTTCTTGAGCAGATTCGCTTGCTGCTATTATTTCAGCTTCCATTGAAGATAGAGATACAGTTGGCTGTTTCTGGCTTCTCCAACTTATAGCAGCGCCAGAGAATATGCACACTATGCCGGATGTAGACTTTCCCGTAGTTTGATCTCCGCCATGATCGGCGTCACTGAAGCAGACCATGCGTGGCGGTGACTTATTTGTGAATGTTAAGCCTTGTTCTAGGGTTCCTTTTAAATACCTAAATATACGCTTGATAAGCAAGACATCTTCTTTAGTAGGCGCTGAAAGGTTTCTTGAAGCGACACCAACAGCATATGTGATGTCTGGTCTTGTACCCACTGATAAATATGACAATGCACCAACGGCTTGTCTATAAGGAAAAACCGACTTGGTATTACTATCCTCATCTTTTCCAATTTCATTATTTTTAATAACGGGTGACGGTGCTGGTTTACATTCAGACATTCCATATTTCTGAAGGATTTTCTTTGTATATGCCTTTTGACATAAGAATATGGAGTTGTCTTGTCGCACTATTATTTCCATTCCGAGAAAGTACGATGCAGGTTTGAATGTAATTTTAAATCTAGATTTAAGTTCATTCAAAAACTCTTCGCCTGCTGCTGTCGTATTGTGCGCTATAAGCCCATCGTCAACATAGAGAGCTACAGGAACTTTTAATTGATTTTTATTTCGCACAAATAAACATGGATCAGCTTCGCTCTGTTTAAATCCAGATTTTAGCAGGAATTCTGCAATGCATATATTCCAGCAGCGTGGAGCCTGCTTCAAGCCATACAGACTGCGTTTTAATTTACAGACTCGTTTCGTGGCATCTTCATAGCCTTCGGGTTGTTTCATGTAAATTTCGTCTTCTAACTCACCGTTTAAGAAGGCGGTTGTAACATCAAATTGAGTTACTTTTAAATTTTCCTTGGCAGCTACGGCTAGAAGTGACCGCACAGTGGTCAGACGAGCCACTGGACTGAACGTTCTGTCATAGTCCACTCCAGGTATCTGAGAATAGCCCTTGATGACCATTCTGGCCTTGTACCTGTCAACGGATCCATCAGGATTGAATTTTATTTTATACACCCACCTGCATGGTAAGGCTTTTCGTCTTTTAGGTAAATTTACAAGGTCCCAGGTATGGTTCTCTTTTAATGAGGTTATCTCGTTTTGCATAGCTTCTTGCCATTTTAATTTATCAGGAGATTACATAGCTTCCTTAAAAGATTGCGGTTCTTTGAGTTTGTGAAGGTTTTCTACTTCTTCAGCAGCAGCCATAATAAAATCGTCATAACGCTTTGGAGCTGTAATTGCTGACCTGTTCCTCAAAGAATATCTTGACGAAGCTTCGTCAGCATTATCACTGACAACTTCGTCATTTTCGTAGAAGTGGTTGGAACCAGAAAGTGATTCATAGTCACTTTCGCTGTTTTCTTGTTCTTCTGGTTGAACATCTTCAGTGTAAAAATCATTAACATTTTGTTGCACATTTTCAGAGTCAATATTATTGATATCGTCTAAATATGATGTGACATCTCCAACATTGTCAAACTCAGTTGCGACTTGTTTATGTTGTGATTTTCTTGAACACATTTGTGGTTTGTCATCAAGGAGATCGGTGATGAAGTTTTTATTTATTTCCTTATAAAACATGGATTTCATCACGCGGATGTCTTTTGAAATGATGACTTTATTTTTGGATGGTAGGAGAATTTTGAATGCTTTCGAGGTTTCAGAGTATCCAATAAACATGCCAGGAATTGCTTTTGGTGCGAATTTGTGACTATTGGAGTCTTTGATGAGAACAAATGTTTTGCAGCCAAATACATATAAGTGATTTATGCACGGTTTTCTGCCAACCCATAGTTCAAATGGCGTTTTATTCTCAATCGCACTGTTTAAGCTCCTGTTTGATAGATAATTTGCTGTTACGATTGCTTCACCCCAGCATTTTAATGGTGCATTCGCATCTATGAGTAAGGCTCTAGCTTTCTCTATAAGAGTGCGGTTCTTGCGTTCAGCTACTCCGTTTTGGTGCGGTGTGTAAGGCGCACTAAGCCTTCGTTGTATGCCACATCGTCTCAAATAAGCGTCAAAATCTTTATTAATATATTCGGTACCATTGTCCGACTGTAAGAATTTTATTCTTTTGCCTGTGTGAGTTTCTGCAATC